>JADLZN010004179.1:0-172979 GCA_018155175.1 Sinocyclocheilus anophthalmus
CATGCAGCACACTTCTGGATTGAAATTATAACATGTATATTAAAGGCCTGCACACAAGCAACTGAGACCTGTGCATAAATTCAAGAGGGGAAAAAAACATCCTCATGGATAGATTTTGTGTATGTTACTACTGACCAAATGCTGCATGATTCCAGTACTAACTGCATGTGTTGATATAACAGCTGCACAACACACAAGCACACGCACATATCCACGATATTGTCATATGCTAGTATCTCTATACATTTGTATCGGATGTCGAAGGAGACTGGATGTGCAACTACACTTGAGAATAAAAGTATTCTTACAACATAGCAAATCCTGTGCAGTTACTGGGTGCATCAAATAGTTTACCAGTTGTGATCATTTTTTAAATGTACTGGTTTCTATTTTTCAGTTTTAAGCAGCAGCTCCGGTGGATTTGTGAAAATAACACATATGCTACATTTAAAAGGATATTTGAAGACAGTTTGATTTATTGACCTCTTCATTTCCCCCGTAACAGCTGAAAATGACTACATATGAAAATATAAATGACACTTGTGGTTTATTACATGTAGGCCTCTAATAGTCTTGATGTATGCTATGGCATTTCCTGGCAGTTATGATATAAATAAATTTTTTTGCAGCTATTGTCAATTAAAGTATAATGAAATGCACAGTACCTTCATGATCTAGAAATCAAAGCACCTTCTAAGACGATCGAGACTACATAAGCTTTCCATGGGAGCTACTTTTACAATGAGACACAAAATATAATAATTCACTTTTCCCATGTTATAAAGACATATTAATGAAAAACCTGCTGTGAGCCTTGAGTCTCAAGCCTGATAGATTTGGTGTTTTCCCGCTATAAACATGAATTAAATTAAACCGGCAACATTAAGTACCTTTAATGAGTAACAGTTTTTTTCTTCAGTAATAATTTATATAGATGTGAAGCAAACCTGAACGTGGTTATAATAATCAAATTTGAATGCATATGAGCAAAACATTATAGACAGGGTTCACATAGTCATGGAAATATCTGGAAATGTCAAAGAATTGAGATTTCCATGCCCAGAAAAGTTACAAACATTAAGAAATTATTCAAATTACTTTTAAAATGTAAAAAAGCTATAGAAGTTTCAATATTTAACATATATATTTCTTGGTTTTCTCAGTTCGGATACATTTAATTGACAAGAAAAAAAAACATTGATTTCTTGTTTTATTACATTTAAAATAAAGGCATAAAAAGTTCAATATTGAACATGTAGATTTCTTGTTATTCTCAGTTCTGATACATTTACTTGATGAAAAAAATCCTTGATTTTTTTGTAATTAATCTTTAAAATAATAAAAGCTGTGAGAAATTTCTATAGTAAAAGAGAACTATTTCTATAGCTAATATAGTTCTCATCTCTTGATTTAATTGACTTTATGTGTGTATATGTGTATATACACACACACACACATACATACATATATACATAAATAGAGTATAAACTGGGACTTTCATGCTCAAAAGTGAAGGAACCTGTATATAATGTCTGTTAATAACTTGCTGTCCTAATGGAAGTAGTTATAAAGTGATACCCAAGATTATCAAAGGTTACATAAACTATTTCTGCTGTCGACAAAGAAAACCTGCAAGTTCGATATTCCCACATAAAGACACTGGACCTATTATTAATGATAATATCAACAACAAGCCGTTAGACACAATCTGAAGTGTTTGTGAGATCAGCATCCCGGCCTGACGGCCATCTGTAAGAGCATCACCTGTCTGTTCTCTGTGGGATGAGTCTTGTTGATGTGTCTGGTCAAACCCGGAGAACTGAAGAACGTGGAGGGACAGTGTTTGCATGAGAATATCTGCTGTTCTCCAGGACTCAGATAGGTCTGAGGAGTAAGAAAACATTGCAGCAAAGGGCAACAGGATGTGATGTGATTTTTCCCACATCCCATAAAAACAACACAGCACATCATACATTTCTGTAGCCTTTTCCCCCTAAGGTCACAATTTTAGTCAGTGTTTCTTGCACACAAAACAGTCACATAATTACAGGGTTCGTACATATTTTTACCAATACATTTTGATGACTTGATGACTTTTGAAACAGTATTCATGACCTAATGTTCCATTATTTTACAAGTCTACATGTCAAATAAGAATAAAAATCTGTTAAAATTGATCATAGCACATGTTATCTAAAATTAATGACTATTAATACTTATTTGCTTTCTATTTGTTTTAATAATAAGTGCAAGCTGTGTCTAAGCCAGACGTTACTCCACGCAGAGAACATATCACATCACTGAATATTGTTAGTTATTTAACCAATATTAACAACTAAACTCAGGACCTGCATTTCATTTAGGAAACAGTTTAGGTCTAACAGTAGTACTCAGGTACAGAAATATACAGAAATTGTATAAACTGTAAATTAAAAACAGATGAATCTTTAAAATTTAATTTAATTATTTAATCAAGAGCAGTGATTGGCCTTTTTTTTGTCTTTTGTTGTTTGATTAACATTAATGAAAGACAGCACAGCTTTATAGGCTGCTTCCCCTTTAAGACCGAATGCATGGATCCAATAAACTGATACACAACGGTTTTCTTTCTAAACAACTGCTTACATTCACTTAAAGGCACAATACTGTGTGTAAGTTTTCATCACTAGAGGCCACATTTTCAAAACAATAACAGAGGTGAAGCTTGATGATGATGATGTGAGATGTTGTTTTCACCATCCAGATATGTCCGAATCATGTTCACGGATGAATTCATTTTTATTACCTGTATCTTCCAAAGTTATTCAAACAGCGAATAAATTATACAGAGAAAGCAAGCAAAGTATATTTACATTGTCAAGGAACAGTATGACTGACTAAAGTCTAAACTTAAAGTCTAGCGCGAGTTTAAGTGCTCTCAAAAAACTCATAATCAGTAAAGCTGTCTATACACTGTATAATGAATGAATCTCCTACATACATCATATGTGCATCTGCACTTTGTTGTTTATGATGTAATGTTGCGAGAGAGCAAATTTCAGTCAGCAGCAGTGCTCTGAACAAAAAACTCTGGCGTTGCAGCGATGACTCATCTGAACGCCTCTGATTAGGTACTGCATTCTTAAACTCAACAGACTCAAGTGTGATTGGTTATAAAAATAATCATAGTACAACATTGAGCAGATCTAAATTTAATGCTGCAGTCAAAACTTTTAATTTAATTTTCATTTTATTTGTGACAGCCGTGATGGATTTAGTTTAACTGTACAGCAGCATTTTTGTTCACTTGTGTTGTCATAGTTTCTACAAGCGGAAACCGATAGCAAGGATATCACGTCACTGATAGGTGACAATGAACAGGGATGAGCCATTATTTAAAATTGGAATTCCTCTGGATTTACAAATCCTTGGGAACTTTTGGGATAACGCAAGAACACAACTGCATGAAATATATCACACTGTGCAAGTGGGATATTTTATTACAAAAGTCTTGCATACTGTATTGTGCCTTTAAAGGGTTAGTTCATCCAAAAATGAAAATTAGGCTGTGTTTTACTCACCCCCGAGGCATCCTAGGAGTATATGACTTTTTTCTTTCAGGCGAATCCAGTCGGTGTTATATTAAAAATTATCTTTGATCTTTCAAGCTCTATCATTGCAGTCGGCGGGTATTGCAGTGCTTTAGTCCAAAAGAAGTTAAATAAAAAGTGCCCATCCATAAAAAAAGTGTCTCACATGGCTCCAGGGGGTGAACAAAGGCCTCCTGTAGCGAATCGATGCGTTTTTGTAAGAAAAATATCCATATTCAAAACGTAATAATCACTTTAATCTCCGCGACAACAGCCAACAGAAGCATCTCCAGTCGGATGACATATGAGGTCAGCGTTGCGCATGAGCCGGTGAGTTTCGTGAAAACCAACGTTTGTTTACAGGTTCAAAGGAAGCAAAGTTTCCTTACTTGAGCAAAGGAAAACCAATCTCCTCTTGTCTTATATCGAAATACTCAGACATTTTTCTTTACAAATCCTCATTTTGTATTGAATTAGTGTCCGTTGTTTTGTTTTGATCTCTCCCCTGCGCTTCTGCGTTTGTTACTTCTGAGCGGCGCATGCGCAAAGTCGACCTCATACGTCATCCACCCGGAGCTTCTTCCGTGTACAACTGTTGGCGCAAGCTAGATTAAATTGATTATTACGTTTAAATATGGTTATTTTTTCTTTACAAAAACGCATCGATTCGCTACAGGAGGCCTTTGTTCACCCCCAGAGAGATTTTTTTAATGGATGGGCACTTTTTAATTTATCTTCTTTTGGACTGATGCATGCAACACCCGCTGACTGCAATGATAGAGCTTGGAATAGTCAGGACAATTTTTAATATAACCCCGACTAGATTCGTCTGAAAGAAGAAAGTCACATAAACCTAGGATGCCTCGGGGGTGAGTAAAACACAGCCAATTTTCATTTTGGAGGTGACTAACCCTTGAAGACAAAACCGGGGGGGGGGGGGGGGGGGGGGGGGGGGGGGGGGGGGGGGGGGGGGGGCTGTGTTATGAGGATTATCGCCAAGACTGGCATTTTGACATCAATTGTGGGGTATTTGGTGCAGTGCCACCATGGCAACAAGTTGAATAATACTAACAAGTAGGTTAGATGAATTTTATAAGTGTGCCTCCTAAAAGCACAAGTGGCTCCTGCCTGGCCCCCCAGTTATTGTGGTCTGGAACCGCAACTGGCTATTATTAAATAAATGCAGAATGAGTAAAACTATGCGATATATGCGTGATCCCCTCACTGACCTGATTAAAAATATATTCTATTGCACAGAGATTTGCGAAATAAATTTCCATGACTATTCCAAAACATTCTGGGTTTATTAATTTTTTTAAAACTTTTCCAGGCCTGGAAATTGCTGTTCCCAACACATGACTATGGGATATCGCACTCTTGCGCCATCTGCTGAAGACACCTATATTCACACCTAAAAGGCCAATTACGCATGCCGACGTGGGTGGGGCTACCTGCCCACAGCATATAAATGCAGTCGCATGCGTGATTCCCTTTGTGTTCTAGCAGCACAGTGAAGAGCTGAAGAACAATCACGCCACATTCACAAGAGAAAGCCCACGGTGGTAATCCTTGTTGAAACTAAGGAAAGAACAGACAGATGAAGAAAAGGGTTCTTAATCTCAAGTTTATCTCCGCTAACAAAGGCTAATGTACTCTTTTTTTGAGTAAGATGTCTAAGCACAAAAAAGATTCTCGCCCCTGTCCTATGGCATGTGGGTATTCATTGTCTGAAAAGGATACTCACGAGCACTGCCCAGTGTGTCTGGGGATTGTTCACGCTAAGTTGGCTCTCTTCAACCCCGGAACATGTGTACATTGCCAGCAACTCTGTCATTCCACGGTCGAGCGGCAAGTGGCGTTTGTGGAGCGTGTGCTCGGTGGGGGAGTGGCCAGTCACAAGGCGCATTTCCATTACCCTTCAAATTGAGCAAAATGAAATTGCGAATTGAAAATACGCCTAATGGAAAAAAAGTCCATATATCGCAAAAAAGTTTTTACGCTCGTATGAGGTGGTTTTTCAGGCAATGCGAAAAAAGGATTAATTCGCAAAACTGCAATGGAAACAGATTTGTCGCGTTTACAGGTCACCTGGTGTACGTAAAAGTCACATGATCATTCTTTATTGTACTATAACCTCCAAGAAACACTTTATAAGTGGTCGCGCTCCAGTATAAGGGGCTTTCCCTACTATTAATACTAAGACAATTTACACTGCACACGTCTGCAATGCAGTGTTGCTCTGATACGGTCACTGAAGCTGATAACGGCCACTCAATGCTTGTGTTTATGTTTTTATACAGTCTATGGTTTATTCCAGCCGCGCCACGCACGTTTCTGAAGCGGCTCTTTGCTGCTTCTGTAAATATACACGCATAAGCCTCCTTTGAATAAAAATAGCCAAAAATACGTCAAAATCTTTTGCCATGACTTATCGCGAGAGGCAAAAAGTTAAGTTTTAGCCGCATAACATTGGTTAATAGAAACGCCATCATTTCGCAATACTTTATCGACATTCAGAAAATAATCGCCAAAGTTTTGCGCAAATCTGTAATAGAAACGTGCCTACTGTCTGCCGTGTCCTCAGAGGCTGATCAGAGGCGGCTCTGGCCGTTTTTGGGGAGGCTGCAGGGAGCTGGGGCGATCGTGTAGAGGCCGAGGAGGGCGGAGGTATTCCCCTGATTGCTCCTGAGTTTGGCCAGGAGTTTGGGTGTCAGGACGATGACTCTGTCTCGTTGGATGCGAGAGTTTTCGGACGGCGCTTTTCAGGCAGGACAATTATCGGCTTCTCCCTCGCTCTCCGAAGCGGCAGGTGGTAGCGAGACAGGGGAGGATCCCTTCATGGATCTTTACCAGAGAACGGCAGAAAAGTTGCTGGTGGAATGGCCTGCCCCTCCACCAGTGCAGAAGAGCTCGCGCTTTGGGGGGGTTTTATTGGTCTCCAGTGCAGACAGTAGTGAGGTCCCACCTGCCACTTTATCCGGATTGTGTAGCAGAGCTCACATCTTCGTGGCCGAAGCCCATGTCACCCCCCTCCTCCGGTGCGAGGCGCAAACAGATTCACAGAGCTCGAGGGAGCGGGGGAAGCAGGGTTGATTTCGGCCCCCCCAATGGAGCATTCCCTGGCAGCATACCTGGCGCCCACGCAGAATAGTGGTATTGCAGGTACCCCCACTTTCCTGATGGGCCCTTGCAGGTTATCGTTTAAGCAGCTGGGCAGGATTTACAGCGTGGTCGGTCAGAGCTTTGAGCTTTATGTCTTTGCTGCAGACTTATCAAGCCATCTGCTCGGGAGAGGTGGGAGAGGTGGGCGAGGCCATGTCAGCAGGGAGGCTGTGTGACGTGCTAATGGGGGAAGTGCGTTCCATGGCTGATTATATTCTGCGCGCAACCCATGGTGTGCTGGTGTCGTTGGGCCATGCTATGGCCGGTACTGTGGTTCAATGGCGAGGAGGTTCAGAAGGCCAGCGCAGTCGGCTGCTCACCTAGGGCTTGGGGTGTCTTTCCAGCCACCACCGGCCAAAAGGCTGGCTTTAGCGACAGCACCAAGGCCTGGTGCTTGGGAAACTGGGCGGGTGCGCACGCAGTCCAAGCAGCAGGCAGGGCCAGGAAGGAAGGGTCCACCCCCAAAGAAAGGTGGACATTTCTCTGCGGGGAAGAAAGGGCAGTCCGGTCGTTAGCCTGCAGGAGGGGGAGGAATGTCGGCCCAGAAACGGCCGTGTGAGAGTGCGGGTTTAACTTTGTTCTTTTGCAATAAAAAAAAACTTTGTGTTCCGCATACATTGACTCATGTGTTGATTGGTCTAGAGAGGCAAAATGTTTTAGAAACCCTAACCTCACAATCGGGCCATGTGCCGATAGAGTGAAAAGATGCAGTGATATGTCATATCCAGCATTATGTGCGGATAGATGCGGGGGTTCCCCAGGTGATGACGGGATTCCTTGCTGTCTGCCTCGAAAGGTAGCGCGCATGTGCACCAACATCGTGGGTTCTTTGCTTGATGCAGTGGGGCTATTGGCTGCAGTTCCTTTCGCACCGGAGGGATTTCCCCTGGGCAGAGTTACATCACGTATAGTGGTGTCGACGGATGCATCACTACATGGATGGGGAGCTCTGTGCCAGGGGAGCTCTGTAAGAGGGGAGGGGTCAGAGGCACTAAGACGGCGTCAACTACATTTTTGGAGTTGCAGGCTGTTTGTCTGGCACTGGAACAGGCAAGGGGATACTCGCTCTCTTCCCCTGTTGCAGCTGACACGGATGCATGTTTGTAGATTGGTGTGTAGGGAAATCTTTATCAGCGTATCAGTGCCCGATTGCAGAGATTTTGACTTTTATGCAGGAATTGTTCGAAGGGGGTTGCTCCCATTCCACGCTGAAATTTTATCTAGCAGCCATCTCGGCCTGTCATGCCACTTGCCATTCGGTTCCTTAAAGGGGCACGGCGTCTGAGGCCCGTTACAAAGTCAATGGGGCCGTCATGGGACCTGGTTCTGGAGGCCATGTGTGAACCTCCATTTGAGCTGTTAAGAGTCCTTGGATCTTAGGATGTTGTCTAATAAAATGGCTCTGCTGCTGGCGCTGGCATCAGCGAACCGCGAGGGTGATCTGCATGCACTGTCAGTGCATCCCACATGCATTGAGAGTGGTGTTGCGTCCAAACGTGGTGTATACATCTAAAGTCTTGTCGGGGGCATATAGTGTACTCTCCTTTGAGCTGCCCGCTCTGTCGAACCCCTCTATTGACTCTGAAGAAGACCGGAAGCTTCATGCGTTGTGCCCTGTGCATGTATGTGGAGCAGATGTGGGCTACGCGTTCTGTTTGTATGTTTTGCCAAACCGGTTTTGGGGGTAGCTGCTGTCTAAGCAGTGCCTTGCGCACTGGATTTTGGAGGCAATCTCTATTGCATACAAGAGCAGAGGGTTGGCCCTGCCTGCGAGGGTGCGTGTGCACTGAACAAGGGGCATGGCAACGTAATGAGCATTGTTTAGAGGGGTGTCTGTGGAGGACATTTGTGCGGCAGCTAGTTGGGCATCACCGCACACGTTTGTTCGGTTTTACCGACTAGATGTCACTACGGCAACGGTAGCTATGTCCGTGCTTACCGCAGGGATTGCAAGTCAGGGGCAGTCGCTCCCGTGAAATGCACGGGGAATGTGGCCGCGCTGGTCCCTTATGTTAAGTTTGGCAAGTTTGCGGGGTGTGAATATATGTCCCATAGTCACGTGTTGTACCGAGTGAACCAACTGAATGGGAACGTTGAGTTATGCATTTAACTACTGTTCCCAGAAGGAGGGAAACGAGGTACAACGCCTCTGGGCCCTGTGCAGTCGGAGGCTCGGTGAAGAGCTGGACTGAACAAAGGGAATGACGCATGCGACTGCATTTATATGCTGTGGGCAGGTAGCCCCACCCACGTCGGCATGCGTAATTGGCCTTTTAGGTGTGAATATAGGTGTCTTCAGCAGATGGCACAAGAGTGTGATATCCCATAGTCATGTGTTGTACCTCGTTTCCCTCCTTCTGGGAATAGTAGTTATATGCATAACTCAACGTTTTGTCCAGGTTTTTCATGACCGTCTGAACCCTGACGTTAGAAATTTACTGTAAAATATAAAATATATTTTTTCATGACCATTTTCCTCCCTTTTTCTGGCTTTTAAAATTAAGAAGGTGTATCTCCTGTGTTTAAGATCTATATATGCAAATTAAGTTTGATATGATTGACTAGCTTATTATTGGAAATGTCTGTAAATGATCTTATATTGATGTGTATGGAAAACTGCATAGAAACACACAAAAATGTCCTAGGACACCCTAGCAACCTTCTAGAAACCACCCAGAAATTACACGGCAGCACAGACACAGAGTTGTGTCCTATTTAAAGGCCATTTACATTAAGGACAATAGCTATAACTATTAAGTTTATATGTTCTAATTCTATGAGAATAAAAAAGTCCATTACGGTAACAATATAAAGAAGAATGATATAGTTGAATGAATGATATAGTCACTTTCAGAATAATTTTTTTTCCAGCTGATGCATGATAAAAACCTTGACAGCCAATCTAAATCCACCCAATTTTATATGGAACATTTGAAGTGTCATATAACATACATGACGCTTATAATAAATAGAATGTTATTGTGTAGGTGTGGACGCTAATATAGGTACTTTTAAATGTGAAATCAATCCTTGAATTGAAATTAATTTGAGTTGAGGTCGCAAACTGGATGTAGAACTGCAATTTGATTACGATATATAAGGAAATAAAATTCAAATCAATTAAATTGCACAGAAATCCATATAACTATTTTTTTTAAACTAGAAAAGCTAAGTTTGCCAAAAAAAGCTTTTTTAAATGTATCGATGAATGTTTGAAATGTGACATATTATAGAAATTTGGGACACACTTTATATTAAGTGGCCTTAACTACTATTTACTTACCTTTAAATTAATAGTTTGGTACAATGCACTTATTGTGTACATATGTTTTACATTGTACTTATATTTAAAAATACCTTCCTGTAATTAATTTCTGTAGTTACATCTATAATTACACTGTTGACCCTACCCTTACACCTTAACCCACCTTAAACCTACCCATACCACCAAACCCTGTCCCTAACCTTACCCATATCCCACTCAATAGCGCAAAAGTGTTTGCATACAAATGTACACAATAAGTGCATTGTACTGAATTATTAATTTAAATGTAAGTACATGGTAGTTAATGCCACTTAATATAAAGTGGGACCAAATTTTCATTCGTTTCACTGAATCAATTATGAAATAAATTAACATTTCCAGAAGGCATTACCTGTGTCATTTTTTTAAATTAAAAATCATTCCAATTCAACTTCCTGTGGGGTGTGCCCGTTCAATTCAAATTCAGAAAAGAACATTTGAAAAGAGCTAATATTTCAGATAGTTCACCCCAAAATGAAAATCCTGTCATCATTTAATCACCCTCAAGTCGTTCCAAACCTGTACAAGTTTCTTCGCTGAACATAAATTAGATTTTTGACAACGTGGGTAACCACCAGTTGCTGATCCCTGTGACTTCCATAATATGGCAGAAAAAAAAAAAAATACTAATATAATACTAATACAAAATAAAAATAAAAAAATCTATATATATACACACACCATTGAAGCAATGGGGACCAATTTTGCTCCAAGCCTGACAAGCCACGCACTAAAACCCCTCATCGTCACTTAGCAACTGCAGAGCAGCGCCCTAGAAAACACATACAACACACTAATAACCAGTTTCCATTTGCAAACGTCTTGCTTGCTATTGAAAGATAAGTTAAGTCTAGTCATAGCTTCTAACTGAGATAAACACAGGAATTTAATCCAGTATCAGGTTTTATCTGAGGCCTTATGCATCACCCAAGCACTGAGAGCGCATAACAAGGTTATCCACTGATGTGTTGCGTGAGCATGTATATCATCTCATGCCATGCACCAGCTCTGAGACTCCAGGGTGCTAGTCAATAATCTGTTTGAGATGCGAGTCTGCTCAGTCAAGCTGAATGAGCCCCATCAATAATGCAGTGCCCTTCACCTCTCGTACCAACAGACAGCATCACCACTGCATTGCTGATCCACAACTACAGTACTTTCCTAAAACCTTCAGTTTGAGCATTAATGTCTAATAGGCCTGGCTTTTCCCGAGATCAGACATTGAATAAAATGGAAGCGGGTGTCATGAGGGGAGAAGGACACCTGCTGCCGCCCAATCGGCTTTCAGATTCTGAGCGCAAAGCCGTGGAAACACCTGGAAAATTGCACCTCTGCCACTGAGGTCTCCCTAGTGGGCATTTTGCTCCCCTTACCTTCCTGTATTACATCAGCTCGCCAAACGGTCTCTTTATCTCTACAGGTAATGCCTTGTAGATCTGCTCTCCATCTCCACAGAGCTGTCACTTTGAGCTGCTGTCGTTTCTTCCTCTCACCTATTAAGTGTAGAACATTCTGTCCGTCACAACATCCCGCCTTCATATCTTCAGGGAATCGCTGAGCCGGGATTGAAAATGGGAGTTCTTGGCTCAGTTTCAAACCTTAACGAGCTGCCTTCTAATTCAGCATCCTAGTCTAAACATCATAAGTGACTAAAATTAATAGAAACAACTTTGTTAATAGTCATTCATGCGTAGAGATTGACCCATAATGGCTTTTACTGATATTTTCTCAGCTATTTAAGCATTTGTTTGGGGGGGATATTGGATAACTGATCCACCGATAAATGGAAAAAATAATAAACTGTATTCAACGAAACAGCCATTTATACTTGAAGCACACCTGCAAGCAATGCTACCTTAGATTTTGACTCAAAGTAGAATTGTTCTGAGGTGCCTAATTGTGCATGACCCTTTTCAACAGACTTTGTGTCAGAAGTACACCTATGATGTCTAAAGATGTTCCCTAGGTAGGCATCTCAATAGGTTTTGGAACACAGCTCTTGATTCAGACATCTGGTGTAATGAACACACTGCCAAGAGTAACACTAGCTGTTCTCACCACTGCATGATGGGACATGCGCCAGTAAGAACGAGTACGAGATCTTACGTAATTGCACAAGTTCACACTGGGTTTTAATGATAAATCAGTAAGAATAAGATGGAATACTGGATTCAAGAAGTATGACAGAGCAGTGTGAGCTGTCACAAAGCATTACACACTCAAACTGACTCACAAAAGCTGCAAGTGAACATAGAACCAGCTGGAACCACTCCCTATAACACACATACTAAGAGACAATTTGTGTCATTACCTCCTGAGTTTCAGGGGTAGAACAGAACAAAAAAAATTCCCTTACAAGACAATCAGAGCACAAAGGGCAAAACTAGATACCAGAAGAAGAGCATGTTCACAGGACATTTCTTAAAAGGTCACATACATCCACCTTGCTGCCTCTCAGACCTAATGAGATTTACTTTCTTTTCCTGTTACTTCATTTTCTCTTCCTCTTACTTTCACTCTCATTTAACTTTAAAGAAATAGTTCACTCAAAACTGAAAATTCAGTCATTATTTTCTCGTCCCATGTCCATTGCAACGCATAATGTAATTGTTTAATTTTTAGGAACCACAGAGAATTTTTTTTTAAAATCTTCACAGTGCCTTTTTTCCTATGACACTTATAGACTTCGTTTCTAAAACAAAAGAAGAAGAAGAAACAAACCTGTTAGTAGAAACATGTTAAAAGAGTTTTTGAGCATACGTTTTCGAAAGCTAATACCATTAATATATGTTCAATCTTTAATAGTTGTACTAAGTCAACATTTTATAAAACATAATAAACTACATAAATAACTTGATTAAAAACTTTTTTTTATGTTAATTTGGAGAAATCAGGGGATATATATTATATATATAATATTTACCAGCATTGTAACCATTTTTGTGTGTGTGACATGATTGGTTTTGTAGTTTTACCAAATAAAAAAACAAATAAAGTCAAGATAAAAATCACTGAAGTAATTTAAAATGTTACTTTCCATTTAAATTCACAACGTAATGTAATTAGTTACATTTTTAGCATCATTGATATACTATTACTTGTTGTTTTGTAATTTTTGTTACTTTTTTACGGTAGTTTATTCATTTGCATTTATTTGTTTTAGTTTCTATAATGCAGTTATTTACTTCAAGTTACACAAACATAAATGAAAAGACTCAGCACTACCAAATAAAATTTATTTTATATTTTTATTGTGCTGTTCACATGAACAATATTTTATCACACACAAGTTATTTAGTAATTTTTTTTTTTTTTTATGGTTTTAATTTTAGTTAATGATAATATCCATGGTGAAGGAACAGCTCAAAATGTAAAGTACTTATACAGTGTTCATCACTAAAATATATCATCGCTGTGATGGGAGATCATCATATGGCCTCAGAAGACTTGAAATATAACACATGGATGTCATACTACTTTAATGGTGCTTTTCTGTCCCCCTTGTTGTTCCCCTTCAGGAACTCGAGCTGCGTCAAGAAATGCTTTGGGAACGCCCCTGCGTGACCGCGTTCTGAAGCACGTGTAAAATCAGCCCAATGGAGCAGCAAGACGTCACGAGCGGGGTGACGTGAGCAACCAGGAAGTATAAAAGCGCATCCGGCAGAGCGCAAGTTAGCTTCTGCTCTTCAGTAGCGCTCTGTGTATGTGTCAGTCTTATTTACTGTTGTCTGTCAGTCCACTAGCATTCAAAAAAATGTCAAAGTCAAAGTCGAAATCTATGGCGAGCAAACGGCATTACAGACGTTGTGTTCCTCCCTGCCCACGATATCTGGCAGCGGGGGATACACACGGTCTGTGTGTTGTTCGTTTATGAGCGGAGCATGCACGGTCAGCTCTCGAGGGGGCTGATTGTCATGACTGCGAGTTGCTCCCGCGGCGCACGCTCCGCTCTCGCCTGGCCGTGCTTGATGAGAGCAGCCAGGCTTGCGATCCCGCTGGCAGCGGTCCTGCTGTTGCCGAGGCACAGCGTAGACTGTTGTCGTGGGGATCGCAGGTGGATTTAGCGGAGGGATCCGAGACGGGCTCGTCCTTTTCTCAGTCCTCACCCGCTAGATCCACGGCTCCCTCTCAGGGAACGGAAGCCCACGCTGTGGTTTCTTCCCCCCGGAGAGAGCCAGACACTTCATCTATCTTCCTCCGAGGAGGTGGATGTGATGAGTGTCGAGACTCGCCACCACAGTCCCTTGCGTATGACTCGTGGAGGTTGTGACTCATGCTGTAGCCAAATTTAAATATCGATTTGCATCCAAAAAAACGATTAACAGACCTCCATCCTAAAATTCACTTAGAATGAGCGGTTCCTGAGATCCAGAAGCACAGCCTTCACGACGTGGGCCTTTCCGTTTTTCCTCGATGGCCATGCTGATGTGTCAAGATCGTGGGACGAACCATCGCTCATCCCCCGTATTTACAGGCCCACAGTCCTTGAAGTTATTCAAACATCGGGGTTCTGAATGAGAAGGGATATGGGGCGTTGCCAGTGGTGGAGCAGACGCTTTCGAGTTATCTCTCCCCATCCTCAGCATCGTCACTGAAGGCCCGAAGCTTCCCACCAGGCCCGGTAGGCTTACATCGAGTCTGGTTGGGAAAACTTATACGGCGGCAGGTCCATGGCGGTGTTTGCACACCATGGCAGTGGTACAAGCATACCAGGCTGACCCTGCTCCGGACCATGGATACAGGATCGAGGAGGACTCCGCCGTATAAGCCGAACTGCGTACGCCGCAGATTTTCCCGCAAAGCACCAAGAACGGCCAGAGCTAGTCGCTTTCATGTACTAGTGGTGGCCAC
Organism: Sinocyclocheilus anophthalmus; assembly: GCA_018155175.1. Lineage (NCBI taxonomy): Eukaryota > Metazoa > Chordata > Actinopteri > Cypriniformes > Cyprinidae > Sinocyclocheilus > Sinocyclocheilus anophthalmus. The sequence continues at coordinate 14,887 of JADLZN010004179.1, forward strand.
GGACCGGCATCTGTGATTGAATCTGTCCGAAATGCAAGATAAGGACAGATTCTTCCTCCTAGACGCCCGTCTCATCTCAACCCTCTGGCCTTTTCAGCATGCATGCAACACTGTTTGTCGATAATTTAGGAAGTGAGATGCAAGCCGCGTCGTTCAAACGTTTCCACTCCCTGTCGCTCCAGTAGCAATGGGGCTGCTGATCAGAGCAGGAGCCCCATCATCAAGCTCCTCCTATCGCGTCTCAAAACATAGCCTTGCACCCGCACCCCTTACAAGAAAGATCTGGGTGGGCGATGCTCTCAGTCGGGGTCTTTCTTGACTGAAAACGGATCTGCGGACCGTTATCTTGTCAAAGAGGACCTCGACAAAGCGGTTCTGACGCCACCATTTTCAGGTGCCTGAGGGCACCCCCTGGGAGGCAAGGATACACACTCAGTATTGTGCCCGTCTCCCAGTGCCCTCACTGAATTCAGGAGAGCTCGTCCCCTCAAGTGGGTGCTACAGCAGTCAGGTCGGTCGGTCCCTGCCGGTAATCCGCTTCAGGGCACCGTATTGGCTCCTCTAATAACACCAGAGGCCGGCCTCGAGAGGCTGGTTCCCTTTGTAGATTTTTTGGTAGCGTGGAAACTTCTACCAAATGTCTCAAAATGGGTCCTGCAGATTGTAGATAAAAGCTACAGAATCCAGTTCGGCTCTCGTACGCCTCGTTTCAACGGGGTTATTCCCACACTTGTGGGCCCCGTGCAGGCTCTGCTAATGGAACAAGAAGTAGATACTCTCTTGAGGAAGGGGGCCATAGAACGCGTTCCTCATTTCTCGAAAGTGTCAGGGTTCTACAGCCGTTACTTCATCATTCCGAAGAAGGATGGGGGGGTTGTGTCCGATCTTAGATCTCCGTCTTCTGAACCCCGCTATCACATGGCTTCAGTTCAAGATGCTCACTAACAAGCAGATAGTATCTCAAATCCATCCGAGGACGCTTACTTTCATGTCTCCATCCTTCCTCATCACAGGAGTTCTTGAGGTTTGCTTTTGGGGGCGAAGCATACCAATATCGTGTTCTTCCCTTTGTCCTGTCACTCTCACCCCGCACTTTCACGAAGTGTGTGGATGCTGCTCTGGCTCCTCTGCGACTCCAGGGCATTCACATACACAATTACATCAACGATTGATTGATACTAGCTCGATCGGAGCAGCTGGCGGCTCGGCATCGAAATGTCGTCCTCGCCTATATGAGAGAGCTGGGGTTAAGACTAAACGCCAAGAATAGTGTGCTTTCTCCACTACAGAGAACCACTTATTTAGGCATGGTGTGGGATTCTACCACGATGCAGGCACATTTGTCTCCTGCTCGTATCGAGTCAATCCTCACGACAGTCAAGAGAGTAAGAGAAGGCCAGTCACTCACTGTCAAACAGTTTCAAAGGCTGTTGGGTCTGATGTCAGTGGTGTCCAATGTGATACCTTTTGGCCTGCTGTACTTGAGACCTTTGCAGTGGTGGCTCAGAACCAAAGGATTTTCCCCAAGGTGGAATCCGCTTCGAACGATCAAGGTCACGCGGCGATGCTTACGTGCCTTGGACATGTGGAAGAAACGTTGGTTCCTGGTTCAGGGCCCGATGTTAGGGGCTCCTTGTCCTCATGTAATGCTAACGACAGATGCCTCTCTCACGGGCTGGGGGGGCGTTCATAAGTGGCCGCTCTGCCCAGGGTCTTTGGGAAGGCCATCATCTCTTTTGGCATATCAACTGCCGGGGAATGCTGGCCGTTTTTTCGAGCTCTGACACACTTCCTTCCAGACCTAAGGGGGAATCATGTGCTTGTCCGCACAGACAACACTTCGGTGGTCTCCTACATCAATCGGCAGTGGGGTCTGTGTTCACGTCCCTTGTACAAGCTGGCGTGCCAGATCTTTCTGTGGGCTCAGGGGAAGCTCCTCTCACTCTGGTTCTCCCTCACGCATCCAGCTCTACTGGGGCTGGATGCCATGGTGCAGATGTGGCCGAGGCTTCGTCTGTATGCTTTCCCCCGATCGTTCTGCTCCAGGGAGTTCTGGAGAGAGTACGCCGGGACGGGGTCCGTCTGTTGCTAGTAGCCCCGTTCTGGCCGGCCCGAGTATGGTTCTCGGACCTGGTGTCCCTCCTTGACGGCTCTCCGCTGGAGATTCCGATTAGGAGGGACCTCCTCTCTCAGGTGGGGAGCACCATCCTTCAACCCCGCCCGGAGTTGTGGAAGCTGTGGGCGTGGCCCCTAAGGGGGCACAGCTCCTAGCATCTGGTCTCAACTGAGGTTGTTGAGACTATACTCCAGTCCAGAGCTCCCGCCACTAGGAAACAGTACGCCTTGTGGAAGCTTTTCACTTCATGGTGCGGAAAGCGACTGCAAGACCCAGTCAACTGCCCAATTGGTACAGTTCGGGAGTTTTATCCAAGTGTTATCCTCCCCCACTTTGAAGGTATCGTGGCGGCCTTAGCTGCTTACCACGCCCTTCTGGGTGTCAATCATTGGGAAGACACCCACTTGCCACTCGTTCCCTCCGTGGCACCCTGAGGCTGAGGCCAATACAACGCACTAAGGTGCCCTCATGGGACCTGACTGTGGTTCTGGAGGGCTTATGCAATGCCCCCTTTGAACCCATAGAAGAAGTTCCAGTCAAGTTTCTCATGCTCAAGACTATTTTTCTCCTCACTATTTCCTCACTTAAAAGGATCGGGTATCTTCAGGCACTTTCTGTTTCGTGCCTGGAGTTTGCTCCAGGCATGGTTAGGGAATTCCTTTACCCAAGGGTCTGGTATGTCCCTAAGGTGCCCATTTCTTCGCCAGGGCCCATAGTACTTTAGGCATTCTGTCCTCCTCTGTTCCAGGACGTAGGCCAAGAAAGGCTTAATCTGCTCTGTCCAGTGCGAGCACTGGACGCTTACGCACACAGAGCTGCCCTGTGGTGTAAGGCAGATCAGCTTTTTGTTTGCTTTGGTCCGCCAAAGAAAGGATTTTCGGCAACCAAGCAGACTATGAGTAGGTGGGTGGTCGAGGCCATCTCACTAGCCTACGAGTCCTCTGGCATCCCATCACCTATGGGGGTCGACCAGGAGTATGATGGCCTCCAAGACTTTCAACTTGGGTGTGGCCTTGCAGGACATTTGTGCTGCAGCGGGCTGGTCCTCTCTGCACACTTTTGTCCGCTTCTATAACCTAGACCTGGCATCTACCCCAGGGTCCCAAGTTCTCTCTTTGTGATGTGCTCAAGAGATACACACACAGGCAGGAATTTGGTAGTATGGCGCAGTGGGTATTCTCATTCCCAAAGCGTTTCTCGACGCAGCTCGAGTTCCTGAAGGGGAACGTCTCCAGGTTACGTATGTAACCATAGTTCCCAGAGGAAACGAGACGCTGCGTCTCTTTGCCATACTTCCTGCATCCCTGCAGGCGCTACTTCATCAAAGCTAACTTGCGCTCTGCCGGATGCACTTTTATACTTCCTGGCTGCTCACGTCACCCCGCTCGTGACGTCTTGCTGCTCCATTGGACTGATTTTACACGTGCTTCAGAACGCGGTCACGCAGGTGCGTTCCCAAAGCGTTTCTTGACACAGCGTCTCATTCCCCCGGGGAACCATGGTTACATACGTAACCTGGAGACATTTTTTTGTAATTTTGGAACTTGACAGACTTGTCACTGTGAACTGTCACTGTACGGAAAAGAGTTGTGTGAAAATCTCTTTGTATTCTACAGAAATAACAGATTATGCACTTGCAATGATATGAGGGTGAGTAAATAATGACAGAATTTCCTTTTTGTTTTGTGTGCACTATCCCTTTAAAGGCACAGAACATGCATGTCAGCACTTAGCAACATTCCTGTTATGATATTAACAAGTGCGTTGCATCTGGCGTGTAATTTTGCAGAGAGTGTAATTACAGGGCATGCTGTGGGACCTGGCAGCAGAGACCGTGTGCACATACGACGGGCTGGAACAGCCTGCTTTTATCACAGGTTTCATCTGATGTCACACCTCCACACAGCCTGCCGTGGAAGAGTGCCTCGATAGTGCAATGCCTGTTAGGGGAAGGACATTTCCTCCGGTCCTGCTACAACAGCAAGCCTTAAGAGACAGTGACAGTGCTTGTGTTTAATAGTGCGTTGCAGATAGTGGGTGGCTGCATGTATGTTTAATAGTATATAGTATATAATAGCAATGTTTTTTTATGTGTGGGTGTGTAGAAAAAAGGCATTTCAGTTCTGTCTTCACATTCCAAAATGTTCCATCGGTTGGAATACAGTCAATAATGAGGCAAAACACACCTTTTATAGTGATAATATGATCTCACACACAAGTCTCTAAAAGACAATAAACAGAGAATGGGAGAGTATCCGCTGTAAAACTTTAAGCATGCAGTGTGTTAAGTGAATTCTACTGGATGATACTAAATTTAAACATCAGCAATGGTTTAAAGGCAGCTTTGAAGTCAACATAAAATGACAAACACACACAATTTAACTTCCCTAATCAGGGTTTGAACATTTTCACTCACCAACCAATTTGTATGGAGCCCAGATATACAGAAAAAAAAGAAATCACCACAAATTAAGAATTCCTATGATTTATTAATTTGTTACCCATGATTTATTAATTCAATCCCTCATTTTAGGTAAATCGTGGCCATGTTGTACTTATTTGTTCCCACAATTAATTAATTAATTCCCTTGTTTAATTTCAAGCAGTACAACTTTAAGTTACAAGTAGTATGAATAGTGCAATGTGGCCATGATTTAACTAAAACGAGGGGACAAATTAATAAGTTGTGGGAAGAAATTGCTACTTCGTGGCCACAATATATTTTATTAATATCAAGACACAGCTTGAATTTAAATATATTTACTATTAAATCAGATGTTGAGGCTTTCAGCTTTTAGGATAACATAAAAAATAGAAATAAAGACAAAATTCTCATGTGACCATATAATATGGCTCACTCAGAGATTAGAGACAGGCTATCAATTCATAATGTTTACTCGGAAAAGTCAGGGTGCTGAAATCAGTGTATTAAAGCCTCTCTTCCACTGACATTCATTGAAAACCCATTCTCACTCAATACAATAATGATAATCAAAGTCATGCCCCAAATATCATGCCATGATTATACCCCAGCATATAATTTCATGATCATAAAATTCCCATGCCCTTCGCATCATTATACTGACGGCAAATGTTTCTCAATGAAAGCAATATGGCGCATTGCAATAAAGTGCTAAAGGGCGCTTCTGGCATCTGTAGAATAGCGTGCATAAGTTGTGTCATTGCAGCATTTATTAGATGCCTATAGGAAGCGAGAACGGGTTCAAAAATGCCATCTTGTCATCTAGTGACTGGTTAGATACAGGATGAGAAGAGCCACACCAAGAACATTTCTTGCCAAACTTTTCAATCAAAATGGGTTTTGTCACTTTTAGTTCATGAATCATAGTCTCATAGTCATCTACACTATATGCTAGCACCTCATAAGGAGACAAAATTAACATTTAGCAGATATAAGCATTTCAAAAACATTGCAGTTTTTCACTTTTAGTAAAATAGAGCCAATATGTTGAAGATTCATAATTTTTTGTCCAATAAAATGATCTCTAGAATGAGAAGTTGCACTTTTACTGATATATAACAGCCACCAACTAGCAATAGCGGGTAGCAAATCATGGTTTTGATAAGCTGTGACAAACTAAAGCTCATTTAAAAATATTAATAGTTTTTTCATAAAACCAAACCAGTTTATGGAATGCCTAAGCTTTAATTTAACACAGAATATTATTTTAAAACAAACCATTTTTTGTTTATTTTTTTCTGACAATTTCCATAAAAATATGCATAATACAGTATTTGTGTTGCATTCCTAAATGCTTGTGGATGCATTTCTGAAATTACTTTACATGTCAAACCATTTGCAAAGTACACAAAGCGATTATATCACTTTTAAAAGCATAGCCTTGTCTAAAAACACACTTACAATTGTAGTATCTGTCTATCTGACAAATTCCACAGCACTTGGAAAAGGTCTACTGTGCATTTTCATGAATGTGTACACCAATAGGCCGACTTACATTATTTATTTATCCATAACTGACTGTCAAACACGTGAAGGGACCATTAATGTATTCTCTGTTCATGAAACAGAACCGCCAAATTATAATGTTCTTTTGAAGACTGATAAGTAATGTATTACGGAATGTCTCTGAGAAAACTTGTATTCCTCTGATACCCAATCAGATGCTCTTGACAGGAAGACCATACTGATTTGCCATGAGAGTGGCCCATCAAATAGACCCTTGTCTACCTCCAGCTTAACAAGAAGCAAGGGATTGTTCTCTCATCGAACCTTAGGAGTTCCCTGTCCTTTGATTCCACTCAAAGGGGATCGAAAGTGGATGAGTCTTGCTCCAGGTAACGATGACAATTGCTCATCAGCCTCTCAGCGGAGGTGCCCATTTGTCAGCCGTATGAAATCAGGCCTGGCACTCCTCCAGTCAGCACCTCTCTGAGCACCGATCTCCTAGTCAGGCCTGCTGTATCTCAACCTAAATGACACTATACGTGCTTGAAACTCGAAAAAAGACATGGAGAGGGGTAATAAATATTTGATCTCTGAATTTACATGGCCAGGTGGCTTCTTCAAGACCTGATGGAACACTATTTCTTAATAATGGCTGATCTCAAAGGGCCCACGGCACTTTTAGTATCAGATTGGCACCACTTTTGACATCCGTAGCCTATATATTTTACAACCGGTGTTAAATGTTTTCACTTTTCAAAGTGACTTAGATAAAATCATGTGGATTCAACTACGGATGTCACAACTCATCATTAAAATTGTTAAAAGAATAGTTCACCCAAAATGAAAAGTTCCTGAAAATGTACTCATCCTCGGGCAATCCAAGATGTAGAGGAGTTTGTTTCTTCATCAGAACAGATTTGTAGAAATTTAGCATTACATCGCTAGCTCACCAAATTGGATCTTCTGCAGTGAATGGGTGCCGTCCCATTCACTGCAGAATAAAGTAAATAAAATAAAGTGCATTTTCCGCACCTTTTTTATTTTTGCGTAAACTACTCCTTTAATGAAAATGATCAACAACAAATTTGATTAATAATTAGTCGCACATGCACGCTGTGCACTGAATACTTCCACCAATCACATGACTTCACGCATTTCCATGGACAGAATTATATAGAAATATAGAACAGAGAGAGCTACTTCTTCAAACTTCACAGACGTCTCTAAACGAACGCTGGCATGTGTATGCACATCAAACAGACAGCACAATAATTCTGATTTTGGTATGTTAAATATGTATTTTTTGAACTAGTAATGAGGTATAAATGTAATGTGATTTACATATATGAGTTCCAGTACCTTATTATGGTGGGCAGGTTTTAGAATGTAGTATATATATATATTTTTTTTTTATAAATTATTTTGCTTTTTAAATCAGACTACTAAAGACATCCTGGTCCAGACAGATTAATCCATTATCAAAATAATTAAAATAACCCTAGTTGCAACAAAATTTGCACCTCTGCATTTACATTGGCCACAAAGTAGAAATGCTTTGCAGCTTTATGTTAAAAGACAACATAAGCCCTGCTTTTTAGTGAGCTGCCTACATAGACAGCATTTTAAGTTATCATAGGTGCTCCTAAAACATGCAGGATGATTAAGCATTAAGCAACATTAAGACATTATGAAAATGTTGAAAGTATGATTACAATTCATTCGGTACCAAAAAACTGGTTACAGTATAAATTAGTTTGCTTACAATCTACAACCGTTGTCGCTCATGTCACATAATCGTGCCACACCAGCTGAATCTGTCTACACTGACTCCAACGTTCTAACCAAAGTGACCTGCAATCATTTTCTTTGTGTCGTAATCATAAATAAAACGACAGCAGTTACTGTGGAGATTTGCTGCTTCATACCAATGGTTTTTTTTTTTGTCCTTAGTTCCACTTATTGTGCCGCTCCTGTAGACAGTGTTAGCAATATGTTAACACCATGCTCTTTTGAAATCATTCAGTATAGACTCCCATGCAAAATACAGACTCCCATCCAAAATACAGCAAAAGCAGTAATAATAAAATGTTCTTACTAAAAATAACTGCTTTCGATTTATATATAAAAAATTTATTATCTCCTTATTTTTCAACAGCGTGAATTTTTTAGCATCATGATTCCATCTTCAGTGTGCACATAGCTTCAGAATCATTCAATATTCTATTGCTGCTCAAAAAACCTTTATTATATATTGTTGAAACCAGTATGCAATTTTTATTCATGATTCTTTGATTAATAGAAAATTCAAAAGATCAGCATTTATGCAATCTTTTGTAACATTATAAAATGTCTTTATCATCACTTTTGATCAATTTAAAATATTAAATAAAATTGCTAAATACAAATATTAATTTCTATAATTCCTTTTTCCAAACAAAATAAAATAAAAATAAAAAAATTATACTAGCTTATTCTCGACAAGCTTTTGAATGGTATAGTGTATCATGTTACAAAAGCTTTTTATTTCAGATAAATGCTGATCTTTGGATCTTTCTATTCAACAAAGAATCCTAAAATAATGTACTCAACTGTTTTAAATATCGATAATAATAAATATTTCTTGAGCAGCAAATCAGAATATTAGAATGATTTCTGAAGTATCGTGACACTGAAGACTGGAGTAATTATGCTGACAATTCATCTTTGCCATCAGAGGAATAAATTACTTTTTAAAATATATTCAAATAGAAAGCAATTATTTTAAATAGTAAAAATATTTCACAATATTCCTGCTGTTGCTGTATTTGACAATCAAACAAATGCAGGCTTGGTGAGCAGAAGGTAATTCTTTATAAACATAAAAAATCTTACTGTTCAAAAACTTTGACTGGTAGTGTATACTGTATATAGGCTTATATATATATATATATATATATATATATCTTTGGCACATTTTTCAAGGAGGCTATTTGCATTTGCAGTAGTAGAGGCCTATATATTCTGGAAAATAACTGGGTAATTTCCTGCTGAACAATAATCTAATACATTCACTTTTTTATTCTCTGGTCTGTTCTGGTTTTCTGACTTGTAATATGTCTGATAGGTTGTATTACTCTGTGCCCGTGGGTGAGCGAGTACCTAAAGTCTGTCAGTATTTCCAGCTTAATTAGACGTTTCTGGCAATCTGAAGAGATGTCAACACGCTGACAAAATTCTTCAACATGCCAAGTCAAAAATGTATGCAAAAGTCTGATGCATTTACCAACTTACAAGAAAGTTTCATCCTTAAAGAGAGGTTAAGGTAACACAATAAACACAACCAGACAAAAAAACAACAACATCTCTGCCAATCAAACGGGTTGCAGTGGCAAGACAAGACCTCGATTATCAGCCTCATTCAGATGGAAATACTAGCTGTCAGACACAAGTACCACAGACCACGAACACCTTTGTTCACGATGGCTCAACAGCCTCAGAAATACATTAATTCTGATAGAATCACTTGCAAGTCTTACAAACAAGCCTCTTAAAGCAAAAGCAAAGTGACATGCATCTCAAATGGTAATCACGCCACGTCTACAAGAGGAAAGACAAAATGACAAAACCAGCTTTTTTGGGGTCAGCTTTAATGCACTAGATACATAAAAAGCAATACAATCCCTGAAATATATTGCATAAACGAAACCAAACAGCCATCCAGCAGAACAAAAATAAAATGCATCTAATTCAGATTCCATCACACAGTGTCACTTTTAATTAGCAGCAAAGAGCATATCGTTTGGTGCAAACGGCTCCTTTCTGCTGAGCAAAGGGAAATGTTTCCGTTTAGCACCACACATCACATACTAACATCTGTAGGGATTATTTAAAGATCGTTGTTATATGCATTAGCTGAACGGAGTTCAGTTATATCTGAGAATTCATCTGGATAAATGATCAATTATACAGTATATCTTCAGATCTTGGCAGGAGTTTTACAATGTAAGACAGATAGAACTATAAGACGATAGACAGGACATTGGGCGATACTGCTAGTCAAGATCCACTGATAATAATAAAATATTAGAAGGACCTGAAGAAATAATGCAGCATCTTGAGAAAAAATAATCAAGATATACTGATATTTAACTGTACCTAGTTCAGGAAGTTCAGCCGAGTTTCAGTTAATGGTTTGTTTGGACTGAGGAGGAAGTTTTCAGTTCTGTAACTCACCATATCTTTACTTAGTACATTGAAACTTTACTTTCAACAATGTGATATTTTAAAAGGAACCAAGATATTTAACAAGAAAACCTGTGGTCATTATTTACCAGAATGGAGCTAAGCGGTTGAAAAATGCGCTTGAAAAATAAAAGTGATTCCAAGTAATTTGAAAAGGAAAGTAGTTTCAAAGGCAGAGCATGTAAAAAGATGCTTGTTTTTGAAAAAAAAGGATCTTACGTTCAACAAGGTTGCATTGATTTAATCAAAAAATTCTGTAAAAACAGTAATATTGTGAAATATTTTTGCAATGTAAAATAACTGTTTTCTATTTAAATATATTCTAAAAATTACAATTTATTCCTGTGATGCAAAGCTGACTTTTCAGCATCATTACTAGTCTTTGGTGTCATTAGGCGCGTTTCCATTACCCTTCAAATTGCGCAAATTGAAATTGCGAATTGAAAATACGCTTAATGGAAACAATTTAGCAAAAACTCCCATATAATCGCAAAAAAGTTTTTACACTACCATGAGGTGGTTTTTCAGGCAATGCGAAAGGAATAATGTCGCAACTTGCAATGGAACCCGGCTCTTTGTCCGCATTTGACGGTCACATGGCGTAGGTAAAAAGTCTATGATCATTCTTCACTATAACCTCCAAGAAACACGTCATTAGTGGCCGCGCTCTAGTATAAGGGGCTTTCCCTACCATTAATGCGTATACAATTTACACTGCACACGTCTGCGGTGCAGTGTGGCTCTGATACGGTTCCCACTGACACTTATTTGCGGCCCTCATGCTTTTGTTTAGGTTTTTATTTCAGGCATGTTTATTCCAGCCGTGCCACGCATGGTTTCTGAAGCGGCTCTCTTGCTGCTTCTGTAAAGAATAATCATAAGCCTTGAAATAATATCATTCCAAAATCCCACCTACTCTATCCATTACCATGACTTATCGCGAGAGGCAAAAGGTTACGGTTTAGTCGCATAACATTGGTTAATGGAAACGCCGTCATTTCGCAATACTTTTTTATCGACATTTATAAAATATCGCCAAAGTTTTGCGCAAATCTGTAACGGAAACGCGCCTACTGTCAGGCTCATGGACCTGTTTTGCCCCTGTTTCTGTTCCTGTTTTCCCTTATTTGGTCATGTTCCTGTCCTCGTTCAGTCTAATTAGTTTGATTATGATCCCATGCACCTGTGTTTCCCCAATCATCCCCTGTATTAGATGGTGCATTCAACTCATGTCGGATAGATCGTATTTACGAGTTGAACTCCACCACAAAGTCGTTATTACGAGTGGGAAACTCAATTTTCTTTAAGCCCCACGTTTCTGAGTTGGGGGCGTGTCAATGAGAAACATGGCGGAACAATCGATGGATGCAACGTCTGTAGTTGACAGTAAATTTTGGTTTAAATTGATAGTTTAGTTGTCCTATAAACTTAAATTGGTCATGTTCTTGATATACAGCTGAAATCCAAGTAAAAAAAATGCAGACCCTGTTGTATTTTCTTGTAATTTATTAAAAGAAGGTACACCGCCATCTTGTGCCGACTAAACTGACTTGAACGCACCAGACGTCGTAATTACGACTTGTCAACTCCTAAGTACGAACGTCTCAGGAGGACTTGAACGCAGCATAAGTCTATGCTTTTGCGTTCTGGGTTTGTTGGGTCTACTTGTTATGTTCGTGTGTTTCCTGCCATACCCAGTGTTGGATGTGTCCTGTGCTTGGATTATATTAAAGACGGTTTCGTTTATTCCACGTCTCCATCGTTCCTCTCCGACACAGTGTGTGACAGTCACATGATATCAAAATCATTCTAATATGTTGATTTTCTGATCAAGCAACATTTTTTAGCGTTATCAATGTGAAAAAAAATTAAGTTTTAGTTGTTTTAGTACTTCAAATACAAAAGAGAAATGTTGCCTTGACAACTAGCTGAAATAAAATACTTTTAAGATTTTATTTAGTTAAGTAATGAACGTCTGGTGTTTCTAATCATTTTAGTTTTTTGCGTACATTAACTTGACAACAATTGTCATAACTGTTTTGCGCATCAGTCATACGAATTTTGTGTCATGACATATCAACACTTATCGCAAATCCAACATTTATCAGCGAACTCTGTGACCTACCATCCAGGTCAGTTCGGAGTCTTAGCGCACGTAAATCGAGTTAAATGATGTGTTAGTAAATAAAGAGCGTTTCTCTTAAACTCCATCCGCGAACTTCCAGTACATATCGTAGCATCAATCGTCGTGGATGAATCTGTAAAGTTATGCAGAGCCGATTATCACACTGACATAGTGTTATAGTCAAGAAAGACCACGGCTAGTCGAAGGCAGATTAAATCTGAGACACAGTGGAACCTGTGTAAATCATTATAGTCCGTTGGGTACACACTGAAGAATGAGAACCGTCACTGTGTAAATAACTAAACACTACCCAACACAACTCACCAATCTATTGGTAACAGAAGATTAATCGGCCGTCGAGATCAGCATCTGAATCCCTACAGATACAACTAAGGCAACATAATAGTACCAGACACTCGAACCACGCCACCTCATCACAAGTACTGTGCACGTAGAGGAATGTGGGGCATATGCAGTGTGTGGAGGAAAGGACACACACACACAAGCCGTACTGTCTAGTGGACAGATGGCGCCGCATTTTCCTGTGCAACAAGCCCTGGAGCATTCTACGCGCTTCCAAAAACCACCTCACTGACCAGAAGAGTAGTGAAACTCCCAACAGATCCTTGACAGTGCGGCGATAGGAAGAAAATCAGTTCTTCAAACCTTCTGTGCACTGGCAGCTTTGTTGCTGTTACAGAGCGGTGAACAGGGGTGGGTGGTGCGTGGTATTCATTTTCAAAAGGAAAATGCGGCTCAGTAATTACTCACCCTCATGTCGTTTCAAACCAGTAAGACCTTCGTTCATCTTCCGAACACAAATAAAGATATTTTTGATGAAATCCGATAGCTTTCAGACCCTCCATAGACAGCAATGCAACTAACACGTTCAAGGCATTGAAAGTTCCGATCAATAGTTTCGTACTTATCAGTAATTATCAATATGCACACAAATTAGTCGTAAACTTTATAGTATAGATTATACTACTTTTTACCAAGTTATCCATAGGTTATCAAGATTATTTTATTTCAATCAATGTGATAAACTAGTTAGGTCAAAAGTAATCAAAAAGTACCGGAGCTGACGCCGATCTGTTTCCTATGTTGTTGTGATTTGATCTGAATGGAAACAGCGTATCCGTGTGACGCAGCTGACACAGAACAGCATACGTTGTTTATGTCCAGCAGATATTCTCCAAAATGGGACCAGGGTGATGCGGAGGAGACAAATTGTTGAATAAGGTTTTCTTTTTTTCTTTTGCGCACAAAAAGTATTCTTGTAGCTTCATAAAATTACGGTTGAACCCCTGATGTCACATGGATTATTTTACAGATCTCCTTGCTACTTTTCTGGACTTGGGAACATTTCAGTTGAGTTGCTGTCTATGCAGGGTCAGACAGATCTCAGATTCCATCAAAAATATATTAATTTGTGTTCCTAAGATGAACGAAGGGCGATGTGTGTGAAAACTACATAGGAGTAATTAATGCAGAATTTTCATTTTTGGTGATCTAATTCCTTAAAGATGCATTCTTGAAGAGACCTTGTCCTCTTGTGTGACATCTTTGTCCTCCGGTGTGACAGTACAGGTGTCACACTGGAGGACATTATCTGTCACACCAAAGGATGTTTCAGCCTTTTGTGTCAGTTTATGACAGGTTTCTCAAATCTTGCCCTGGAGGGCCAATGCACTGCAGAGTTTAGCTCCAACCCTGATCAAACTCACCTACCTGTGATTTTCTAATGATCCTGAAGACTTGATTAGCATGCTCAGGTGTGTTTAATTAAGGTTAGAACTAAACTCTGGGGGCAAAAGGAAGTGATCACACGTGGGCAGATTTGAGGATCCCTGTTTTATGACCTTGTTATTCCTAGCTAACCTGTGATTCAAATTTGCATAGTTTTCCCTGATTATGTAGTTAACATAACAGTTGAAATAAAAATAAAAATAAACAATTTAGGGGTGTCGCACCAAGCGACAACAAAACGTAACACTTTTATAGCGGTCGCAAAAAAAGTTAAATATTTGAGCAATTCTGAGACAAAAATGTACCATGTGCCACGTCATGGGCTTTCAGGGGCTCAGTACATGACGTGAATGGGGTCCTTCAACTATTAAGCTGTCTTTGGATTTGGCCGATTTAAAATCAGGATATGGTGTCACACCAGAGGACATGGTTTTCAGTGACAAAATGTATCAAGTTCCTATGCTTTTAGAAATATATGGATGAAAACAATGATTGCCATTCACCAAAATATACACTTCTAAAATTATGCCTGAGGTATTTATTAATATTTTTATGCGGTTCTTTCTAAAAGTTGCAATTTATTGAACCATGCTTGAGACAGTCACACCATTGGACAATTTTGAGATTTGGCTCAAAAATTTAAATAAATCGAATAACACGGCAGCTTTTATAACAACAGGTCCATGTAAGACAAAGACATGTTTAACCATTTATTGCCTTTTAAATTAAGACAATACTATTTTTATCTTGTGTGACAGTGAAAATGCCATGTCATGTCAACAGCCCATATACACTATTTTCTGTTTATTCTGATACATAAAATAATTTAATTTTTGGTCAGTAAATATACTGTTATTAAACTATTTTAGTTTAAAAAATATAGAGACTCAGTTTTTTTTTAAAGTAAAAATTCTGAAAACAGAGGAGATCCTATAATAATTTAATATAGCTTTACAGTAGTAACAATAAATGTGCTATTTTATGATACGATATGATCATTATCATATTTTTAAACATGATGGTTTCATTATAAACATGATGATTGTCTCTAAGGTGGACACCTAACTTAATATAATATTTACCATCTGAATCCTACCATGTATGTCCCACAAGAAAAGTCAGTCCCCTTTATATATATATATATAATGTTAATTATTTTGCCTTCAGCCACAACAGCAGAGGTGCTTTTTACCTCACTTACCATACTTTTATATATTCTTCCGTTATTGAAAAACTGTTGCTTAAATTGCCTTGTACAAAACTGAAAAACATTAACAAGACCTTTTTTCCAAATATAGTCAATAATTTTAACAGTTGTCATTTGCTACCTAAATATACAGTTTTTTTGTTTAAAAAAAAACATTAAATATTATATCAAATTAGCATAATTATAGGTGTAATTAACAGCTGTAATTATTGTTGAGTCGTTTTAAATTTGCATGTTGTAAGCCCGAGGAAGGTTTATTGACCAAAATGTTGCTAAAAAATATGTTGTAATGCTGCAAGCTTGAGTAGTGTGTGGGATTTATACATTTTTCGAGTTATATAAATCCTTTAGAATGCCGTGACCCGTGCCATTTTCTTTGTTAATCGACAATCTCACAGACACCATAAATAGATCTCAACTAACCTAGGCATTCACATTCCTTTACCACGGTGGTCGGAAACCTTGGCACACGGAGAGATAATCATTGCACACGAGTAATAGCAAAAGAGGTGGATTTCATTTAAATCAAGTCTCTTGAACCTGCATTCCAATGCACATTTTGAGCTAGATTACTCGTGCATTATTCCTCAACGTCACACAGCCTGTTTTATAAAAAGTCAGGAACTATAAATACTATTTCAACTAATACTAGTTTAGAAGATTTTAACCTATACGCTAGCCAACAGATCATGCAACCACTACTGCACATACGAGAAGCAGTCACAACATACAAATGCAAACAAAAATCACTAGCCTGTACAGTCCTTATGAATTTGGGCTCTAATGTACAATACGTCTTCCTAAATATTTCACTCAGAGATGAGGAGCAATTGTATAGCAGTTACATGGACATCATTATTTGAATGTGTACAGAAATCCGACCCTCACATCCTTCTTATTCAGAGATGAAGATCACTAATCACCTTCATAAGGCAAAGGGCCTTTTGATCAGGCAGCACCTCTAACCCATTAGGGCGGTAAGTAGTCTCTTCAGCTTGCGCTCCCCTTAATTACCTTGACAGACTCTCTGCTGCAGAATTAGATGGGACTAATCATGTTTGCATAAGAGCCGTGGTTCGTTTCAAACTTCCATTGCTGAGTGAGCATCTTTGTAGTGCAGCTAGACTGGCTTTATTTACACGTCAACTACAATGGTGTTGTATGATGGCTAGCTCCAAATATGAACATTTTTTGTTTGGATTCACACGTGCACTGATCAAACACTAACTATTTCGATGAACAACATGCATTAATAAAGTAAACGTCATCAATTAGATTACGAAAAACCGACCCTATGTGCCGCCGTTAACTGCAGGATTATGTGACCTTTCCAAAAACATGCACCCCACTGAAGCATTGAATGAAGTGAACAAAATTGCACTGCCGCCCGGTGACACATCAGTGTGAAAGACAGTATTATTCATTTGGGTTCATTTGACCGGAGAGAGGTATTTTAAAAGCGTCTCTGAATGCTAAAAAGAAATGCTAGTTTTAAAAGTTTCCTGCTGGGTAGAAAGCAAGGTTAAAGCAACACATTTACAGTACAGAGAGGGATCATAGACCTATGTGAAACAGAGCTTTTAGGACAATTATTCCTTTGTACAGTTTTTGAACGTTTTTGTATTAAACTGCAAGTGTGTGTCTGTGTGTGCCATGTGAAGTAATCTAAAGGACATAAGAGTTTTATGAGTGTCACAGAAAGTAACTTTGATAGGCAAGTAACTTGAAAGGAATAGTTCACCTAAAAGTAAAAATTATGTCATCATTTATTCACCTTCATGCTGTTCCAAGCCTCGTTTTTCCCATGGAACACAAAAGGAGAGATTTTTAACCCGCTATACTACTATTTTTCATCACGGAATTATGACTGAGGCTTGCAAGCTTCAAAACGAATGCAAAAGAAGTTCATAATCCTTGTGTTTGGTATTTCAGGTCCTCTGAAGCCAGTTGATAGCTTTGTGTGATGAACAGACTGAAATTTAAAACATTATTCACTAAAAACCTTGACATCAGTCCCAGCTATCTGTGACACCATAATGAGACTATACGAGAGATGTTTGATGATAATCCACAGTAAACATCACAATAATCCACAAGTAATCCCACACCCGGTTATCAATTAATGTCTTGTAAAGGAAAAAAAAAAAACAGCATGTTTGCAATAAACAATTCATCATTAAGACACTTTTAAATTCAAGCGTGGCTTATGGCTAAAATAGGAGTTCTCTATCTACAGTACAATATTGCTTTGTCCAGGATCCTTGCTCAGGAGAGAAATATGCACAGATCAAACACCATTTACAAGCAAAAATAGGCCAAACCATTCTAAATAAACACAGAATGTCAGTGGATTTTGATGTGAGAGGACAACAGGACTTTTTTACTGAAGCAAGTGTTATTATGAATTATGAATTCACATTTTGGCCAGAAGCAACAGTTTAAAGTTTACATGCCCATTCATGCGGATTTGTGTCTAAAGATGGATTTGTTTCACATAACTGAAAACAGAAATAGGTTTCTTTTCATTTCACAAGACGATAATTGATGGATTGGAGTCGTGTGGATTATTGTGATGTTTTTATCAGCTGTTTGGACTTTCATTCTGACAGCACCCATTCACTGCAGAGGATCCATTGGTGAGCAAATAATAAAATGCTAAATTTGTTCAGATGAAGAAACAAACTCATCTATATATTGGATATTCTAAGGGCGAGTACATTTTCAGCAAATATTCATGTTTGAGTGAGCTATTCCTTTAATGAAGTCTGATCCATGTTCCTAAGATTCATTCACAAACTAACTGATCTGACTGTTAAGTTCAACTCATTGACTCAACAATGAGTTACCATATGGCTTCGCAAGACTAAATATAATCCACAAGTCACACTGACCACTTATATCACACTTCTACACTTTTGTGTCCTTTTTTAAGTTTTACAAAATTCACTGTAAAATAATAAAAAGCATAGATATAAAGACCAGCACAGTCTTCGGAACTGGACAAAGTCTGACAAGATTTGAACGACATGGGTGATTAAATGATGAATGAATTTTCATTGTTGGCTGAATTATTTCTTTAACAACATTAGACAGTTCTACCATTGTCTGCTGTTATCTTAGAGCTAATGTGGAACTCACTAAAAACTGGTGGTTTTATATTGTGACTTGATTGGTGCTGACAGGTGAAGTGCATCAGAATTCTGGTGATTGTGAACGAGTGGGTGGAGCTGAAGAATCTGGCGTTGCTGGTGACTCTGTGACAAAAAAAGTTATCTTTTGTTTCTATGTTTGAAGGTCAGTAGTGCCACATAACATTAAAAGTCTCAATTACACACACACACCAGGGCTCTAGCCTGCGACCGTTTTTTTGAGAATGTGCGAGTTCAAATCTGACGTGGCCACATTTGTGTCAGTGCGTCGTCACGCACTCAAATCGCAAATTAGGAATTCAGGAATTAAGTTGATGGAAAAAAAATCAAAAGGTCGATAGCAAATTACCTTAATTTTAAATTTGTACAATTTGTAAAATTGGACAATTGTAGCGTCTGTTGTCAAACTGAATTTAATAGTTTTTAATTCTTTAAAATAGCAAAAAGTGGGGGTGGTAACACGTTGGGTAAGTAATGTATTCGGTGTATGACCGAACACCTGGTAATACCGGTAACACCAACTACCGCAGCAAGCCTGACAGACATACAGACAGATATTGCAATTAATCAATTCATTTTTAAAAAGTGCGCCCAAATCATGTGCTTGGGCAACCAATTCAGAAAGTTAGTCGCGTCAGTACGACCAGTTGGAACTTGGAAGAATGAGTTTAGAGCCCTGCTCACACACACACACACACACACACACACAAAAGAAGCCGCAGCATTTTCACGGCCTTGGCATGGGAATCATATACTCCGGGGGAGGGGCAACCTGAAGGGCAGGCTCATACGATACTTTATACCCCACAATCCTCTACAATCACAATTCCAGCATTCCACACACAGTACAGTCATGGCCAAAAGTTTTGGCAGTGACATAAATGTTGTGTTTTGCAAAGTTTGCTGCTTCAGTATTTGTAGATTATTTTTCTACATGTTTCTATGGTATACTGAAAAACAATGATAAACATATAAGTTTTAAGACTTTTATTGGCAAAAAAATATAATGAGTCAATATTTACAGTGTTGACCCTTGTTCTTCATAACCTCTGCAATTCTCTCTGGCATGCTGGATATTAGCTTCTGGGCCAAATCCTGACTGATGGCGATCCATTCCTGCCTTATTAGTTCTCGGAGTTGATCACAATTTATGGGCTTCTGCTTGTCCACTCGCCTTTTGAGGACTGACCACAAGTTCTCTATGGGATTGCCTGGCCATGGATCCAAAATTTCAATGTAATGATCTCCAAGCCACTTCTTTATCACTCTTGCTTTGTGACATGGTGCTCCATGATGCTGGAAAATGCACGGATCATCAGCAAATTGCTCATGGATCGTTGGAAAAAGTCGTTCTTGCAGGACGTTTTGATACTATTCTTTATTCATGGCAGTGTTTTTGGGCAGAATTATGAGAGAGCCCACTCCCTTGGTTGAAAAGCAACCCCACACATGGATGGTCTCAGGATGCTTCACTGTTGGCTCAACACAGGACTCATGGTAACGTTCACCTTTTCTTCTCCAAACAATCGATTTTCCAGATGTCCCAAACAGTCGGAAGAAAGCTTCATCAGAGAAAATAACTTTGGGATTTGTCGACTGCAGTGAAGAAGTCTTCAGGACATCCCAGAGTGTCCAGCAAGCGCCAGAAATGAAGGCCAATTTTTTTGCCCAATGAAGCTTTTAGCAATTATTTAAAATGCATCTGATCACTCTACACAATAATCTAGAAACCATGTGAATGAACACCACAACAGCTTAAGCTGCAAACTTAGCAAAACACAACATTTATGTCACTGCCAAAACTTTTGGCCACGACTTTACAGTATATCTACATTCATGCATCTGGCAGAAAATTACTAGCTGAAAAAGCATGCAAGGATGCAAACACATTTAAAAATCAATTCACATTGTATGAAATCACCATAGGTTTTTCAATGAAATCAGGTTGAAAATACACCATCTGAGAACCTTTGGCATACTCATTTGAATCCTGCATACTATTTAGGTTTAAAAGAAAGAAAAAAAATCCCCTGAATTTCACCATGATTCTTTTTTCAAGAAACGCTCTCGTCAGTGTAAGTGGCTCATAAACCGAAAGCCTCTAGTGACATACACTGATAATCACAGCGGTCTCAGTGTATCTATGGCCTTGATCAGTAAACTATTCGCCATTTAGAACGTCAGATAAACTCTGAATTTGAAGATACCATCACACAAACATTCAAACATGAACTGAAATAGAAATGTTGACACTTAACATTTCAAAATGTTTGTTCTCCTTTTCGGTCTCTAGCCTGACCAGAAAAAAAATAAAATCTCTATACTTCTGTAATTTTATAGTTAGGCTACCTTAACACATTACATATGACATCAAAATGTATTAGTCAAAATTTCAGAACATTTCTAACTATGCCTATTTGAATGTACATTCATTTATCTGATCAGACAAGCATATTTATAACGAAATAACATTTGTTAATATGTCACTTTCATAAAAAAGCTGCTAGAATATTGCTTGTCCATATGCATGTGTGGTTTCAATTTAAATTAAATTCAAAGCAATAAACATTGATTACACATATGGAAATTTAGATTAAATGTTCTACAGAACGCTCAACTGGTTAACAAGGTTGCACTGTAAATAACAGGGCTGCAATTCAACTTAAAAGAAAGTCTTTTTTAATGAATTCAATAAAAAATGTTTCATTGGTAATTTTGTGTTTGTTGACGGTGTTGAATATAGTTGAGTTTGAGAGATGCTGTCAACACTACAATTTGTGCATAATTTGAACAAATGTAATGAGATTATTTCCTTGGTTTCCTATCATGCTTTTTTTAATAGAAGGGACAACATGCAGTAGCAGGGTTACGCTAAATATTATGTTTTAAAATAATTAAAATATCACATTGTTCTATAAAAATAATTATTGGATACAGCAGAGAAAGATCAGCGAGGTGAGGCTAAAATCATTTTGTCTGATGTGATTAAAACCTGTGACATTACATGCCGTGTTAATTGTTAGATACAGACATTTTATCAGTGATGTTGTGTCTTTTTGAAATATAAAAAAATATGGACATCTATGCATTTTCCATTTTTGGAAATAAGAGTAGGCCTAATGTTTTTTGTTGCTGTTGTTTTATTTAATAAAAGTGCTCCATGTTTTATTATTAGTAGTATTATTTGTGATCACAGGGGAGAATAAACAAACTGATATTTCGCAGTCGTCACGTTGGCTGTGTCTCAAAACCTAGTGAGACGCCTACTGTTGAACATCCCACGCGCGCTTTAAAACACGCCTATAGTGATCACATGCTTTCTAAGTAGACAGCACACTAGGTATTGAGTTACAGCCAACATTAGCGGTGATAGTAGAGATGCGGGTGTTATTATAGCGATGTGTTGTGTACTCACTCCTGAGCGCGCAGATCAGCTGGTGTCCATCTTTAATCAGCTCTTTGATGAACGTGTTTGTTCGGTCCAGCTCGATCTCGTGACATTTGAGTCTCTCTCTAAAGTCCGGACTGTCCACAAAAGAGTCACTGAACTCTAGAGTCGGCAACCCCATAATCAGACCTGAAATAAAGCCTCACAGAACAATGCAACTCCGTGTTTCCTCAGACAGACTGGCGGATGCGTCTCATCATTAGCATCCTTATCCACACTCAAAGGCGGAAAGTGTCGCTCTCTTGCAGAGATTCATGCGAGAGTTTCTCTTCACTTCCGCGCTCTGGACTTTCATCAAGCCAAACTTCTGCAGCGGCCAGCCTGAGACTCCTGCTGGTTACATTAGACAACACCCGTAGACGTGCTGCATTTATAACAGCTTTACTCTTAACGTTCAACACTTTCATTAATGAAGTCGTTAACAAAAATAAATATATCTCCACTATCAATAATAATAGAAATAATAATAATACAAATATATTTTTGTTAATTGACATCTATCGTCTATCTATCTATCTATCTATCTAATCTATCTATCTATCTATCTATCTATCTACTAGTCTATGTAAATGATATAAGGCATATGACTATATATAAATAGTTAACATTGCTCGTATTTTTATATTCAAATGTAATTATTTCACTCAGTTTCACTTAATATAGATTTATAGTGAAGATGCTAAAATGCCTAACATCTAATGTCATTTTCAGTAATAATAAATAATAATAATAAATAATAAAATAAATTTATATGTATTAAAAAAATAACACTAGTAAACATGTCCTCAGCCTTACCAATTTTTGGCAAAATAAAGACAATATTTCCACAAATCTAAAAACATTAATATGTCCACAAACCCTCTATTAAGAAACACAAAAAACGTTGATATTCCATATAATACAATGTCACAAAACAGTATTTTACAAAGGCACGAAATTAGATCAGTTAAAACTGTTTTGACTGCCTAAATTGCACAAATGTGCATGTTCAGATGAGCTGACAAAACTATAGGATTAAAGCCTTTCATTAAAGGGGTCATATGACGCGATTTCAATTTGTACTTTCTCTTTGGAGTGTTACAAGCTCTTGGTGCATAAAGAGGATCTGTAAAGTTGCAAAGACTAAAGTCTCAGATCCGAAGAGATATTCTTTATAAAAGTTAAGAGTCAGCCACGCCTTCCTAAAACGGCTCGTTCTAACAGCCCCCACATGTCTACCTCACTATGTGGGAAGATTTGCATAACGCCGCACAAATGTTCACGCAAAGAAAGAAGGCGTAACTTTAATTGTTATAAATTATATTTAAATGTATTGAGACGACATTGTGGGCCATCTATGGTCAAGAGGGTCAATAAGGGGTGGCCTGTGGCATCTTGCACTATTGATTTACATAATGGTAATGATGGTAATGATTGGTGTGGACGTGTGGACATGTCCTTCTGGGATCTACAGCCATGGATGATGGTGTTCATAGATGCCCAACAGGTGATAAAACACAAGAAAGGCAGATTCACTCTAATTTGTGTGCACAACAAAGTGCACAACAGAACAGTCACTCACTTAATCCTCAGAGAGAGAACAACAAGATCGCTTTGACAATATCTTGTACAGCCTGAAGGGTCATACAGCAGAGTAGATCTATCTGTGTGTGACATCAGGAAAGCTCCTGGATGTCTGATGACCTGCAGCAGTTTTCAAGGTCTAATGAAACAAGCCAGACATATATGGCTACAATAAACCAAATGCTCAAACAACTCCTTAAAGGGCTATACCGTTTGCTCACACCACCTATAACCCAGATGTAAAACTACCAAAACCACATAAATGTCAACCAAGGAAATAAAACAACCGAAATTAACTATAAAGCAACAGAAATCATGTTTATATGTCAGTCGATGAATATCGTCATGTCATACGGGCACTTTCTGTTCATTTCTTCGCCTTTTCTACTCCAAACAGGCTACTGTAATTATACTGTCTGATAGATTCTGCCGGAACTAATGAGAGTGGGGAGAGGGTGAATTCTGAATGAATACCTTACTAGATGAAAGTAATTAGACTTCAGCCTAATTGGAGCCTGTAGAATCGGCCACAAATACAGGGCACACTGGGACGATAATGATGTCAAATTCCAAATGAGCATTCAGTTGACGCAAAGCAGGAGGAAGAATTTAAAACACTTGGGCCAACTAATTTACATATGCAATTCAAAAATTTTCCATTACACCAAAACTGAAAGACAGCAGCAGTAGAATGAAATGCTACTAGTGTAAAACAATTGCACAACATAACAGACAGCCTCTAAAGAGGCATTCACACTGACAACCATTTGTAGCGACAAAGCAACCAAAGGTTATTTATTTTAATAAACAGTGACAAAGACAAGAATTCATCAGTGACCACCTTACCATCACCCCCATCTTCATTTCAAGAATGTTTTCAATAAAGAGTCCTAAGTCACGAATCACAGTATTAAAACTTTGTTTGGAAGCAAAAGTGCTGTGTGTGTGTGTGTACACACACACCATGGAAACATAACTTACACCAAGTTTGACTATTAACCATGATAATAAAAATAAATAAATAAATAAAATAATATAAATTACAGGCCTCTATAGACACATACATTTGTGCATCTCAGACTCATGATAAGTCTGTCTTGAAGGTTTCCACATTATTGCATAATAATTATTATAAGAAGAAAAGTTGTTTTTTCTTTCTTTCTGCAGCTCTGCAGTTGCATTTCATATGTGAAACCCAAATTCGGACAGCAACTCTTTTGGTGTGCAGGCTGTAATTTCCCACACTTGTCATTTTCGTATTTTAGCATTCAGTCTCTTCGATTCAGCAACAGTCAGTTCAAGTGACAGGGAGAATTGGAGCTATTTCACAGTCTTGTTGATGAACAGGAGACCTCCTCACACCCTGAGACTCAGAAATGCTCCTGTGATGGGGTAATGGCTGAGCGATTGCTCTGTGAATGTGAGGCTTAATGTAATTGTGTTGCCTAGAGGAGAATTCAGTGACAAAAAATGTTCTTTTAAAAAATAGTTTTTAATGGGAATCATGCGATAACAGGCAGCATGAGGCTAGGCTGACTGCAGTGTTGCATGGTCGCCTGTGGTGTCTTTCAAAGCAGTTTGGTTTAATTAGGATGATACCCAGCAAGGAAACAGGTACTGTATACACTGCAATAGCACTGACATCACACTTACTGTACTCCCACATGCACCCATCTGTAAGGTACCATTACAGAATACCAAGCACACATGCATGCACCAGTTCAGTGATACATTATCTGTGTTTGATAGATGCACACACAATAGATATCAGTACGCTTGCAAAACTGCATTGATTAGCTTCCCTGCGTGGGTTTGTTATGTGCAAGCTCCTGATTATATTTCAGCTGACGTCAATGAATTATTTAGCATCTTGGCTGAAGTGTGTGTTTGGAGGCCTTGGCTTCACCAGCTGCGTGGAGGGCTCCTGTGTGGATGCTCTTCCGTGGACACGGATGGGGTGTCCCAGTGGTCCTGTTTGACTCATCATCGTAATGAACGGTGAAATTATGAATCAGTCAAGACACTTTAGCAGATTTAATTGCTGTGCTCACTGAAAAGGAATCAGATTCCTGGCACAATATGGCCTCAACTGTTTTCTTACCATAGCACATGATTTGTAAACTTACACTTTTTCATGTTTTCATCACATGATCAGCTCCATACTGTTTGTATGGCTTTTCTAAGTTAGTAAACTTGCTCGGTAGCTCACCTGGTACAGCATTGTACTTGAGGAAAAATCAGTATAACCTTTGATGTTAACGTTACTGTGAATGTTGAATTCCCATTTGTACTTCAAACCTAATTTTACCACAGACTGTGACGTTTTTGCCTTTTTTAAAAGATTGAATTCTTTATCATCATACATACCTCAAAATCCCTTTATTTATCTTGACATGCACATTTGAACACATGCCCAAAATCATTTCACTGAAACCAGGAGGGTACCACTCCATGTGAAATATATTTAAACCAATGGTTTCTGAATTCTCCGACTCTTTTAAAAGAAGTATTCTTTAATTCGGCCAATATAAAATGGGTTTTAAAACATTCATGATGATGAAATCAAATACTAAGGACATGAAATCAATGCAAACATTATTATGATTTACTCTGCACAATCATTACTCAATGTCCCTTTTTAATTTATTTTTTATGATTATTATTTTTTGTTCTTGTTCTTATGTTGTTCTAATGATGCTACTGTACTATTGCTTGTATTGCAGTGTTGCATTTCTGTCATGAAAAAGCAGTCTGCTTACACACACTTATCCTCCCGATACTGGAAAATACGTGTTCATCCAGCTGAATGGCAAAAAAATGCATCTTATCTTATCTTATCTTATCTTCAACCCATTGGAAACTGAGGTACTAGGTCTGTTTAGATGAACACTTTGGGATGAATTATGCATTAAAAATCTAAAGCAGAAGGTTTTTCACCCTACAACTGAAGCCTTGTGATAAAGGTCTATTCTGTATAAATCTGCAGCTTTCAGCAGAACTGTGCAGGTGCAGACTCTTATGCGGTCTGTATGTGCATTACGAAGAGCTAGGATATGATGGAGGCGAGATAAAGCGACAATTCCAGAGGATGCAGCTCATGGAAGTGCAACTGGGAATGCCACACATGGCCAACAAACCATAGAGTTATAGTATGTCATTATACTGTAGCTTTCTGTGATGGGAGAATACTGCGCAGTGCTCATCAATTATAAATGGATGTTTTCATAAAAAAGGCCAGATAAGAAATGGGCAGGCACAACATTCAGACACTAAAATGTCAAAACTGCTATGAAAACTATATGTAAACCAGTGCCCACAATGTCACTTCAATTGTAACACATCATCCATTGAGCGCTGTGCAAACCGCACTCTGTACGTCAAAGGCACTGCTGATTAACAAACAAATAACTCACGGGCGGAACACGACAACCTCTGTTTGCAGGTTTATTCTAACAATGCTTTATTCTACAGCTAGGATGTATTGTCTCAGCGTCTGACACTGACTGCGATGACAGCATTGCATTATCTTCCACAGTTTGACGTTTGAAGTAATTTCACAATTTCCACTGCTCGGCTCGTCTGCAGACGGCGGCCTGTGGAGCGCTCAGCCTGTCACGGATTCCCTCTCCTCATGATTAATGACCCTAATTGAGATTCATTTCTTATCAATTAGAGTGTGGCATTTACTGCCGGACAAGTCCCCCTCCCGCATTTCTTGACTCAAAGCAAGGTCTTTTTACTTGCAGAAACTGAGTCAATCGTTGGTGACCCCCTTGCCCACATGTAAGCAGAAAGGTTAGGCCTGATGACTTTTTCATTAGACAAAGTGGAATGCACAGAAATAAAGAGAGAAGAATGGGTTAGGGTGGGTAGACAGAGCGAGGGGAAATGAGAGGGCATCTAAATGGAAAAGAGAAGAGAAGAAGATTTATAAAAGAGAAGGTCAGGGGTGACTTTAGTGTCTTTGAAAGCTTGCCGAACTGCCTTGCTGTCAACTGCTAATGCTAAGTCCTCCTGGGAAGTTCGTATTTACAAGTTGGGAAGTCATATCAGATGCTTTCAAGTCACTTTGGTTGGAGAAAGATATACCTTTTATACAAAAAAATTCAGGATGATATTGGCAGACAATTCAAGGATGATTAAAAATGAAGTTTGTTTTTGCTTTATGTTTTTATGCATTTATGAAGGTGCTGTAGGTGTTATATATTATTTCGTAATTGTACAGTACTATCGTATTTTGTACACGAAACAGTAGCACTTTAAAAATGAATAATCATGTACTGTACTAATACCAAAATGAATGATGAGTTAAGGCATATACTAATCAAGAACTAACAGTAACTGTGACATGAGTCATATGAATTCATATGTGAATAATGACCGCCTTGACTAAATGTTTGTTAGTGAATATATTAATTAACACCTTGAGGTACATTTTCACACATGAATTCATATGACTCATGTTGTAGTCAAGGTTTAATGTTGTAAATAATGTTCAGTTTCTTGCACAGACTGATAGTTTCGCTTCATAAGACGTCATTATATTGTCAGGAGCCACAGGTATTCATTTTGTGTTGCCTGTATATGCTTTTTTGACTCTCAAGTGCCGGTAGCTGCAGACTTGCATTCTATGAATCACCAAGGACAATGGTTTCAGCTAAAAATCTTCTTTACTGTTCTACTAAAGAAAAAAACTTGATGTCTGGAGTTGAGTAAAAACAATTTTTTTATTTTGGGGTGAACTATTTAACTTACATCAGGTACTGACATTAATAAAATAAATACATAAATAAACTAATTAAATAAATTAAAAACTGTAATATATATATATATATAATTATATATATCAGTGTACATGTACATGTCTTCCAATAGACCTATACATTTCTTATAAGGCAGCATAATGTTACCGCTTGTCTTTTGGAACGCACTCGGAAGTGCCGGAAGTGCAGCTATGATCTCTTAAAATGTAGCCAGCTCACTAGGTTTTGGTACCGAGTTAATGGGTTTATTGCTTTTCACTTTGAAAGAGTGGCCAGAGAAATGCCCTAACATCCAGAAATACATTATATGCAGCTTGTCTTCCTTTCAGCAGTAAAATTTCACAGTCTGATCTATTACCTGAAAGGACATTAAGAAGAGCGGAAATTACTCTAAGATTACCGTCTTCCCTGCTCTCTTTTCCCAGTTGGCTTTTAAAGCAAATGCACTGTTCTCTATGCAATGCATCCCAGGCTATAAAGATTGCAATTAGATGCCCTTAGATGTTGCTGAAGGAGAGGTTCGATGTAAAATACGTTTTTTTTAATACCCTGACGATTCACATGGAAGGGCTTGTCTGGTTAGGGCCCCTAGAGCAAATCTGAGGCTGGGATGATAAATAGCCAAGTTCCCCTTTCACAGGATTGGTGAGTCAGTGTAGCATGTCTGCCCATGCATTTTTGTTCCACTTCTAACTGGCGGGCACTCGTGGGGGTTTATCCTCCACCACTAGCCCTTCCTCAGCCCGATAAATGGCTTCACCACACCCAGGCATGCCACTTGGCTAATGTCTCCTCTGCGGGCAGGCATTTGAGCACATTAAATAAAAAAAAAAACAACAACAACAAAAACACTGAAAAATCCAGGATCAAATTGTAGCACTGAGCACAGGGAAAAATGTGCACACAATAGAGAGGATAAAAAAAAGTATTTTATATAAAAGTATTTGATCATTTCTATATAAATGGTTTGGAGACATTTTATGCTTTGGCTTTGTCTCTGTCCCAAACTGAGACAGAGAACATTTATGCTACTTGTAATGCTTGATTATCATCAGTGCTATCTTACGAACCTCTAGGGGATGATGTTACCTCTTTTCAGCTGACTTGCACAGATGGAGTTGACAGACCTGTGCAACATGAGCTTAGGTTTCTTGCTACATTCCTTTGAAGTCAAAAAGGCCATCTAGATATATCCAATTATGAGAGAGCAAACAGATATTTATATCCAGACTTACATCCAGATTTTTTATATCCTTCTGACTAATACTGAATCTCAGCATATCACACTTTAAATAATGGAGGTCTCTGAGACACGCTCGTCTATTCAAATGCAAACAAATCTCTTTTGAAACGGTCTTTTCACCCTTCAGATACAAGAAATGTGCAATAAATTTGAAATTTCCTGAAATAGAGTATGACACATTAAGCCACATCATTAGTGATCTTTTTTTCTTGAACAGGTTTTTATCATTTGCATGCAGTGTTGCAATCTACCACACACATATAATTGTTTTGCTGGCAATATAAAATGAAGAAACTTTAAATAAACTTATTTAAATATATATATTATGTACTAGTTTTGTAATTATTTTAATCATTTTCTTAATCAAATCTATAATAAAACATCCATAAAGCTTGCATATGTATTTAATACATATAGTCGTAAACTGATCAAAAATATGCACATTTTGACATTTATGTCCAAAAAGTAAAATACAATTCTGATAGCTTGTATTGTAAATCACAAGTACAGTATACCCGAATACTTACACAAAATGCATATACATATCAGTTGTGACTTTGTTTAGTAAGATGTCTCAGTAAGATGTTATTTAAATTCTTAGTATTATGATCAAAGCTCCGAAGTTTTTAATGTAGGGCAAAATATACAATGCAATACAATCATGACTGAGAACTGAACAAATAAATTATCCTCAAAAGCCTGATGTATCATGTTTGATACTCACAGTTTAACATTATTTTTTTTCTAAAAACATGTAGGCCTATTAAATACATTTTACTAATATGATTTTACTAATAATATGAAACTTACTCTTACTTTACATTATAAAAATCTGTAAAGATTTCCCATAAAAAAAAAAATTGTGTACCTGTCAAGCCCTTGAACTGTTTTGTGTGTGTTTTCCCTCCCCATGTGCTTCGTGACCCAGTTCCTCCCATGTTTGATTAGTAATGCTGTGCACCTGTGTTCCTCCCAATTCCCTTGTTATGTCATGTATAACAGTTCCTGTATGTGCATTCCTCGTTTGTCGGGTCTGTAAGTGATGTTCGTGTGTCATTCTCCCTTCCCGTTGTGGATTTACTCCTGTGTCTGATCATTAAAATACTGTTTATTGCTTCTCCGCATCTCCTGCGTTCCTTCCGGCAGCAAATCGTGACAGTACCATGACCTGAAGGTGGATATTTTTTAAATTATACTAATAGTCATTTTACTTGCTAAAAAGAGTATAAATGATCAATTAGACGACAGAATGCCTGTAGAAGATTGATTTTTCAGTAAAGTTTTGATCATGTTGATAGAGGCCTTAGAAAGTTCTGTATCAAATGTGATACAGAAGGCTTTAGGGTCAAGTAGCTCATTTACTGAGCATTTGCTGAAAGGATAAGAAACATTTTAAAGGGTTGCAAACCCTATTTTGCACCCCATTCATGGAAAGTGCCCACTAAATATATTTTTACTGGATTTTACTTGCATTTCAGAGCTAATAAAATAAATATGGACATTGACGTAAGACTGAAAAATATCGACCCCTACCACCCACTGAAACAGCAGATGCTGCATCTCAAATGTTCTTCTATTTCTTTTCTCTTCCATCTGGACATCGAGATCTGGACTCTCTGCTGTGTTGAAGACTCTGGGTGTTACAGCTTCACTCTGACACCCCATAGCGCCCGTTACACCACAAAAGTGTTGTGTTTAAGCCACTGCCGTGATCTGACTTTCAAAGCGAGCATTCGCAGTCCTGAATCTCGATTCTTCCATCTGATTTTCATCCAATTTCATAGTGATTGATTATTTGTGAGAAAGATGGGAAAGGTTGCTGAAGATATTGTGCAGTTATAATTCCATATTCCATGCTTGAGACACAAAAAACACATCAGTTTGTGTGACTCGTGTTTGGTTGAAGAAGTTAACAGTGTGAGCTACATTGATGCCTGTAGTATGTTCTAAACATCAGATGAAATCTGATGTTGACTGGTAGACAGTAACAGATAAGCCACTTCTACACTGACTTCTCTAAAAAGTGGGAATTATTCACTAATAATTGCATGGATTTATTAGCAAAGCGTTCCATTTCAAAACCAATTAAAACCCAATAAACATTTTTCTATAGAACTACACAGTCATGTGTCGGCCCTCTCAATTGCTGGTTGTGCATACGTATACACCAACCCTACCCCAACTACTGGCAATTTTTTATTTATTTCAGAAAACACCATTTAGTATGTTTTGAAGTCTTTTGGTTTATGGGGATGCAGGAAGTGTCCTCAGAAACCATGTTTACATTGTAGTACCAATGTCATTTTACACATCGTGTCCTCATAAACCATATACTGTATAACACACACACACACACAATTTACTGCCTACAAGTAAGAAAAAAAATTAACAGAGTCTGGCTATTGATGAGAGCTGTAATTGATGAGGAGTTTGCCACAGCTCAGGTGTGCGATGGATTTTCTCTCTTTAATGGAACTCTAGTGCGCCCTTACCGATGCATTAGTATTCAGATGATGGCTCAATTGCCGGGGCCGAGGAGTGGACCTTGATAAGATAGAAATGGCATTAAGAGTTTTCATCAGCGGTAGAATTACACAAGGCACCTTTAGCCCCTTCTTCTCGCTCCCCGTAGGCCACTATCTTGGAATTCTGAAGCGTTGAGGCTTCTGCAAACTTTTTTAATCATGACTTTTCCTCATGGTCAGATTTATAAGTCATTAGTTTACTGTCCTGTCTAGCACCCTGTCAGGAAAGTGCATTTAATCTCATGCGTGCTGAGGAGAGATGGAGAAATGAAACCCTCAGCAGCAAAATCACACCTGGAAGAAAAGAAAGAAATTCTGATGTCACAGACTTTTCATTGCTTATAACGTTGTTTATTTGCACATGCTGTCAACATTGTTTTAGCACTTGATTTACTGAAGAAATTGTCGTTTTGAATGATCCGTGGTCGATTTTTCTCCTTCAATAACCTATACTTTTCTTTGTGTATGAATATTACATGAAAGAAGTGGTATATGCATGCAATTTCCTACAACATCCATCCTGACTGCTCCAAAATATAAATCATTATTATAGGTTTATCAAGGTGTATTTGGGTAAAGTAAAAATATATTTTGGAAAATAATTTTTAGACACTCCTATTATTGTTATTATTATTATTTAAAGCTGCATCTGTTAATTTGTTTAGTTTTGATGCATATTTCAAGGCAAGGTCGTACAAGAACCAAATCTGGGATATTTTTTGCATTACAATGAGTGCTGTTGAAAATATATTTGAGTGTTTCAAAAACTCACATCACACTTTTAAAATATGTAGATGTGACATTTATCTTTTCATTCAGCTTAACCTCAAGTTTTCCATGTACATCATCACACAACAACCATGTTTAACACATATTCAGATGGAGTGGTATGTTTGGAAACAGGTCTAAACATGGTTCGTGGTTCATGATTCATCACAGTGGACAAGAAAATATCTGTGATTCTGTTGTCAAAAAGGAAAAAAGTACCCTCATCACAAGGGAACAGGTTACACCACACTCTCAGAAAAAAAGGTACAAAAGTTGTCACTGGGGCGGTACCTTTTCAAAAGGCACACCTTTGTACCTAAGGAGTCCAAATTGGTACCTTAAAGGTACATATTAGTAGTAAAAGTGTACCTTTTGAAAAGGTACCGCCCCAGTGACAGCTTTTGTACCTTTTTTTCTGAGAGTGCAGGCACTTACAACATACGTGGATGTATTTGCTGTGAGAGTGCTCATTCTACAGTACAGATGCCAAAAGTACCAGCAGTTGAAAAAATAAAAATATTGAGTAACCTAATTTTTTTAGAAACAATATTACCAGCTACTCTCTGTATTTTGCTGTGCCAATGAAATTAGTTCCAAACAAATATACAGCAGATAGAACCATTCATTTGTGAAAAAAGTGTGGTTAATTGTATTGTATGAGCACTTGCAGTGTATCTCTCTCTCTCTCTCTCTCTCAATCGTCCTCTCCCCTCTTCTTCTCTCTCATCTATAGTCCTGTTACTTGATATTTATACTGTATATTATTGTCGTTGCCGAGTCATATATTATTAATGAAATGAAATCGCCTACTTAAGTTCACACCTGACGAGAGTACACTTTCATAATGTTTTTCCAAACCTCATTAAGTATCATCACTGTTAAAAATTTCAATAAATTTGCATTTTTAAGTATATCTTCAACTCATTATGTTTTAATGATCTTGTTCAAATTATCCATATGTATTTACTCTACCCTTTATAAAACTCTCTGTTCTCCACTCATATCCTACGTTCCACCCTATAAATATTTGAAAACCAGTACAGCAATAGAGTATGCTTGGAAGGGTCGTAAATGTACCAAGATGACCTACTATTTCTGCTGAATTCCTGGAGTGTGTTGCTGACTTGAATCTGTGTTTTTGGAGACAATTCTGTTGTAATGAAGATTCGACATTTGACTGACTCATATAAACAAGTGGGCTGCATCCAGGTCCACTAAACATTCCTCCTCCCTATTTTTTTTTAGTATGTGACACATAGCGAAGTACGCTCAGAATTTCAATTTATTCATTGAAACATTCTTCAAGTGTTTCCCAAAGGCTTTACTCGTCCGCGAGGTTTTTTCTCGAAGTTCCTCGCTCCCTGCCCAGTAACATTTATGTATAGCCTTGATTATATTGTGTAGTAGTGCTTACAATTGTCAAGGATGTGTTTTTCTGTACATCAAACCCGAGAAAGATGGTAGCATCATTTCATTGGGTGCCTGCTCGTTGTGATTTAGTTCAGGAAAATATAAGCTGTGTGACCAACAGAAGTTTATGATTCTTACATGTTTTGTTAATCAAGAAAATCTTAACAAACGAACACAGCCTTAATGCATTTTGCAGCATAAATACTATTGGCAGAAGTAAAAAGCTAAATGTATAGGCTATAAACAAACTACACCATGGTCACATGACTTCAACGTCAACCATCATTAAGCTTCAACAACTCTTTCAATCTTTATTTTATATAAAACCATTTTTTTTAAATGTTCCCTGAACGGTTTTTAGTTAGAATAGTTTTGCAAGAGGGTGTTATAAGAGTAGGATTGATGAGTTTTCCTGTTTGATGTGATGACAGTTAATGTCCACCAACCTCGTACGATCACACCACCTTTGGCAGACAAGGAAAGAAAAACTTTAATACAATCACAAGGTGGTTATCACGGATGTTTTATGTCATAGAATAAAACGTGAAAATATCGTGAAACAATATTCTTTTGCCACAGGTCTTATTTCAGGCATTTAACCAAAAACCTATTGACTTTGGGGACAATGAAACTAAGTGTTTTCAAATGCTATTTCATTCCGAGAGTTTTAGCTTAAAAAACTCATCCCGGCTGCACTCTATTGGGGGAATCCTAGCCCATCTATTTATGTTTTGTTACACATTGCCTGAATCACTGAAATGATTCATAAGTTTTTTGTGCCTCCAAAGCTGTGGTAGTAATATTGTAATGCACTGATGTTTTTGCTAAGCTTTCTAAGTGGGTTTGACCACTTAGCTAAACAGGAAAGGAGTGCTAAATACCTTCCGCAGCACCATACTGTATGAAAAGATTATGTTGTCATCTGCCCTAAAAGTCCCTTAAGGCCATTTCTCTAGCCATTACTCTTCAAAACGATACTGGTCCTCAGATACCTTGGACTCACCTCATAGGATTCACCCATGGTGAGTGGTTTGAAAGTAGTCCATTGGACACTCGACGACAAACTGCTATAGTTGTTTTCTGGGACAAAGACTTTTAATGGAGGGGCAAACCAGATTGATATGGTGTTAGCAGACACCTCCACCTAATGTTCTTTACATCAATCAAATGACGCCACTTTAAGCTCTGACTCAATTGCTTTCCTTCGCATTCTTACATAGATATATTATTGTCATTCTTAAGAC
Source organism: Sinocyclocheilus anophthalmus (assembly GCA_018155175.1). Taxonomy (NCBI): domain Eukaryota; kingdom Metazoa; phylum Chordata; class Actinopteri; order Cypriniformes; family Cyprinidae; genus Sinocyclocheilus; species Sinocyclocheilus anophthalmus. The sequence continues at coordinate 50,346 of JADLZN010004179.1, forward strand.
ATATCTGAAAGCAGTGCTGGGTAGATTACTTCGATTACTTAATTGTAGTCCATTATTGATTCCAAATTACATGAAACAAATTGTAGTATAATGTAACCCTTACTTACACATTTCAGGTAATATAATCAACTACTTTTGACTACTTTAAGATAATTTTGACCTAACTCATTTATCACATTGATTTAAATATGATCATTTGTATCATACTGATATAACAATAAGAAGACATTCTTTGTTATTAACAACATGAAGTGCATTAATTATAACATTACATCCCAAAGATTTCCCAAACTGGGGTTCATTAAGGAACTGCAGGGTGTTTGTGAGCTTAATGAAACTCTAATAATTATAGGCTAAATCATAAAAAAGTAAAATTAAAATAAATCTTTTTAAAATTACAACAAACACAATAAAACACTTAATACAAAATATTACAAAATTTACCTGTATGTCCTGTGACCATGTGAAAAATATGTAATCGTGTAATCAATAAAAAGTAACTGTAGTATGATTACGAGTATTTTATAATATAATATAATCTAGTTACAAGTACTTATTTTCTGGAATCTGATTACGTAATTCAGATTAAATGTAATCTGTTACTAGCCAGCACTGTCTGAAAGCATGTTAGAGTCTATAAAGCATCATTGGCAACTTTGTTCTTTCTCAAATCTGAGCACCAGTTGATTAAATGCAACCTGAGCTAGAAGAAATGAGACTGTGTCTCAAGGGCAGGGTGTTTAACAAAGGGACAGAAAGCTTAGCTAAGGACTTTATTTTTAATTGATATCAGAATCAACTAGTCAAATGCACTAACTCACAGGTGTAATTAAAGATTTATGCAAAAGTCTAGAGCAGATCACAGGCTATAAGATAAAATCTCAAGTCATCTCTGATGATTTTACATTGCCTGATGAACTTAATGCGTTCTATAGTCGCTTTGAAAATACAATGGAGGGACAGGTTGGTCAGCCGACCCTGGCCCTGTACTATGAGTCCTTCTTTTAAAATAGAGGAATATGAAGTCAGGAATCTGCTGTGGAAGCAGAACAGCAGAAAGGCAGCAGGCCCTGACTCCATATCATCTGCAACATTGAAGTGGTGTACGTTCATCCTTGCCCCAGTATTCACCGATATATTCAACTGGTCGTTAAGAGTATGCAGAGTCCCAGCATGTTTTAAAGCAGCTGTTATAATTCCAGTGCCAAAAAAGTTGAATATTAGTTGCTTAGATGATTACAGACCAGTGGCCCTAACTTCAGTTGCTATGAAAATCTTTGAGCGATTGGTGCTTAGGTATCTAATTTCTAAAAATCTGTCTGGATTCTCACCAATTCGCCTATAAGGCTATCAGGTCGGTTGATGATGCTGAGGCTCTGTGTATCCATTCAATTTTGCAACACCTTGAAGCCCCCAATACTTATGTCAGAGTCCTTTTTGTGGACTATAAATCTGCATTTAATACAATTATTCAAGTTAAACTTTTTGATAAGTTAAAGCAATTGGGTTTCAACACTCCCTTGCTTTTTGGATTTTGGATTTTTTGCAGTACAGAACACAAGTAGTTAAAATTAATAATATACTTTCAAGTCTCAAGACAATCAGTGTGGGGGCCCCACAAGGATGTGTACTGTCACCATTATTGCACTCTAATCATTAGTATACACTAATGATTGTGTTTCACATTGTAAATCAGTGCAATTTTTTAAGTTTGCAGATGATACTACATTGATTGTTTTAATAACAAATAATAATGAATCGGACTATAGAAGGGAGGTTTCTACACTGTTTGAATGGAGTTGTACTCATAATTTGAAGTTGAATGTCCTAAAAACTAAGGAAATGGTGTTTGATTTCAGATGGAGGACAAATGCTGTTTTGCCATTGACTATTAATGGTCAGGACATTGAAAATGTTCAATGTTTTAAGTTTCTCGGGACGACTATCTCTGCAACGTTAAAGTGGGATGACAACCTAAGAGGCATTATTAAAAAATCTCATCAAAGGCTTTTTTTCTCAAGACAGCTTAAAAGGTTTGGCGTATCTAAAGTTGGTATGTCCAATTTTTATAGAGCTGTCATTGAAAGTGTACTGACATTCTCACTTATAGTGTGGTTTGGTAGCTCCACAGCTCTGCAGAGAAGTCAGATTAGTAACATAACTCGGGTTGCTTCGAAAATTATTGGTTGTGATCTTCCCACTATTGATGAGATCTATGTTTCACATTTGCAGAAAAAAAAGGTTTAACAATCCTGAAAGATCCCTTACATCCAGCCAGACACCTCTTTATGCCTCTTCCTTCAGGCAGACGCCTTAGAGCAATTAAAACTAAGTCTACACGTTTTTTTGAACAGCACTTATTGTAGGATTGTTCATGCTCTTAATTCCTCTGGTGTCTATGCATTTGTATTTCACTCCTTATAATTGATAGGACATATGTTGTGTATGTGTATGTATTTATATATGTATTTTAATGTTTGTTATTATTGTTGATGAGCTCACCAAGCAAAATTCCAAACAACTATAGGGTGTTTGGCAATAAATAAATAAATAATAATAAATAATGCAAAGTCATTGTATCTCATCGACTGCTGCAATTCAAACAGAACGATACTGTACTTAACACCATACACCCAAGCCAAGATGCAAACCGAACCAAGATGCATATACCATTTCCACCTGGTATACATGTGTTTTGAATTGATTTTCTGTGATCACTTCTGTTCAGATTTCGTCACAATGATTGTGGTGCAAATAAATACAAAAAAACTGCAATTTCAGCAATGTTTTTGTTAAATACCAACTATTGCAAACGAAAAGGATAAGGACAGCTGTGTGCTTATGTCATGTAAATTTAAATTTAATTTAAATGATTTGATCTTTTAAGGAGCTACTGTATTTTTGTACTACTATGTGATGAGGTGTACAATCTCACATTATATTATATTATAATACATTATAATTCATTGGGGTCAGGCTACCTCCCTGGAATGATTTTCTGCAGCGTCGGATGTCTGTATTTAGTTTGCTTTATCTCAAATTCTTAATTGAACTTTTGTTTGGTCAAATGGGATAAGACTGCAGTTTTGGACGTCACCATCTTTGATATTTACATTAGTCACTGTTGCTATGGTTACAGGTCATAGGTACAAATAGAATATGCTTTTATGATGTCATGGACTTGAACAGCAGTATAGTAGTCACGTTGGTTCAGGTGTTTGACTAGGACGAGCAAGATTTTTGAAAGTAAATCTATATAAAAATACATTCATCCAGTGAAAATGATTGACTAGTTCAAGTTAATTCAACAAAAAGATTTTTCTGAAAGAAAAAAAAAAAGATATCTATATATATTTAGTTTCTTGGAAAGAAAAATTGTAATAAAAGGTTAATTAATTTTGAATTTACAAAAAAATCTAAATGTGTAGCATATATGAATACATTAAAAATGGTGTTAACTTGTGTTAAAGTGCAGCATGATCTTATATGTAGAAAAAGTCACTGAATTCCTGAACGTTTTTCACTTTCTTTCTTTGCATGATTCTATCTACATGTCATGGTTTGAGCCGTCACAAAGGCAAACTTGGTGAAAATGTCATACGAGAGCAATAAAAGGTAAGTAAAATCTCAAAGTTCCCCTTCTAGGGAACTCAACGCTGCGCCCCCTAGGGGGCACATTGGGGAATGCAGCCTGCATGACCGGTGTCCAGAGTATGTGAGCAATCATTCCGCTCCGGGTTCACCATTTCCCGCTCCCGCTCCCGCTCCACTCCTGGCTCCACCGATCAGAAACACCGCTCCGCGGCTAAATTATTTCACTATGCTTGAAAAATCAAAGTTCTGTTCAGAAATTATATTAAACGAAAAATAAATGCATAATACTAGAAGAATAGTTTGGACTATTCATGGTTTATTGGAACCTACAATTAGCCCAAGTCCATATTAAATGACTGCTTAACTCGCTTAGCTTACTTGTCTGTGCAGCGTGGCAAACTATGGCGAAGCTGAGGGTAGTTACTTCAGAAACAGAAAGAATAGGCTGTAACTTTTCTGTTTTTAAGCTGATAAATCACAGGACAGCGTTGACCAAATTTTCTTCATTCCTGAATATATGCGTGAGATCTGTATGTTATTTGCGAGCTTGTGTGTTCTGTCCGTGTGCAGCAATGTAGTTAAGTAACTGAAGATAGCTGTGTTCTAGCTCAGCAGCTACTCTTTTTACCTGGGATTTAAGTAGCATATTTTGAGCTCCTCTAGAGGCTTTCTAGTAGGCCTCCTCAGTGGTCTTGTGTTTGCAGGCTAGTTCTGCTCACATAGCATAGCTATCTGAGGATAGCTGTGCTCTTAACTTGGATGGGATGTTCCCCTTGATCTGTTTGGGTTCCCCTGTTTCTGCCAAGTTGCGTGAGCGGCCCGTGGCGTCAGTAGCATGGCCCCTTTCTGAGGAAAGGCTTTGTTTATGTCTGTCGCTTCCTTGGTACTCTCTCCCACCAGGTGGACAGGCCTGCGCTTCAGCACGGCGTGGTTGGATTTCGTTCGCCAATGTGCCCCCTAGGGGGCGCGCGGTGATTCCTAGAGGGGACCCGCTCGGTTACGCATGTTTCGCATTTCGTGGACCATGGTTACATCTTAACCCCGAAAAGACTTTTTATATGAATGAATATGTCAGAATTGATATCTCATGTAAATTCCAGCAGGAAACCTGTATTCTGGAAAATCACGGTATTTCGATATATATCTATATATCATGGGTATGGAAAGTATTCAGACCCCTTACATTTTTCACTCTTTGTTATATTGCTGCCATTTGCTAAAATCATTTAAGTTAATTTTTTTTCCTCATTAATGTACACACATCACCCCATATTGACAGAAAAACACAGAATTGTTGACATTTTTGCAGATTTATTAAAAAATATAAACTGAAATATCACATGGTCCTAAGTATTCAGACCCTTTGCTCAGTATTAGTAGAAGCACCCTTTTGATCTAAAACAGCCATGAGTCTTTTTGGGAAAGATGCAACAATTTTTTCACACCCACACACCTGGATTTGGGGATCCTCTGCCATTGCTCCTTGCAGATCCTCTCCATTTCTGTCAGGTTGGATGGTAAACGTTGGTGACAGCCATTTTTAGGTCTCTCCAGAGATGCTCAATTGGGTTTAAGTCAGGGCTCTGGCTGGGCCATTCAAGAACAGTCACAGAGTTGTTGTGAAGCCACTTCTTTGTTATTTTAGCTGTGTGCTTAGTGTCATTGTTTTGTTGGAAGGTAAACCTTCGGCCCATTCTGAGGTCCTGAGCACTCTGGAGAATGTTTTCGTCTAGGATATCCCTGTACTTAGCCGCATTAATTTTTCCCTCGATTGCAACCAGTCGTCCTTGTCCCTGCAGCTGAAAAACACCTCCATAGCATGATGCTGCCACCACCATGCTTTCACTGTTGGGACTGTATTGACAGGTGATGAGCAGTGCCTGGTTTTCTCCACACATACTGCTTAGAATTAAGGCCAAAAGTTCTATCTTGGTCTCATCAGACCAGAGAATCTTATTTCTCACCATCTTGGAGTCCTTCAGGTGTTTTTTCGCAAAATCCATGCAGGCTTTCATGTGTCTTGCACTGAGAAGAGGCTTCCGTCGGGCCACTCTGCCATAAAGCCCGACTGGGTGGAGGACTGCAGTGATGGTTTTGACTTTCTACACTTCTCCCATCTCCCCCGACTGCATCTCTGAGCTCAGGCCACATGAATCTTTGGGTCTTCTTTACCCTCGCCCCAAGGCTCTCTCCCCCGTAGCTCAGTTGGCCGGAACGGCCAGCTCTAGAAGGGTTCTGGTCATCCCCAACTCTTCCATTTAAGGATTATGGAGGCCGCTGTGCTCTTAGGAATCTTAAGTGCAGCAGAATTTTTTTTTTTAACCTTGGCCAGATCTGTGCCTTGCACAATTCTGTCTCTGAGCTCTTCAGGCACTTCCTTTTGACCTCATGATTCTCATTTGCTCTGACATGCATGTGAGCTGTAAGGTCTTATATAGACAGTGTGTGGCTTTCCTAATCAAGTCCAATCAGTAGAATCAAACACAGCTGGACTCAAATGAAGGTGTAAACCATCTCAAGGATGATCAGAAGAATGGACAGCACCTGAGTTAAATATATGATTGTCACAGCAAAGGGTCTGAATACTTAGACCATGTGATATTTCAGTTTTTCTTAATAAATCTGCAAAAATGTCAACAAATCTGTGTTTTCTGTCAATATGGGGTACTGTGTGTACATTAATGAGAAAAAAAAATTACTTAAATGATTTCGCAAATTTTTTTGCTGAAATATAAAAAAGAGTGAAAAATTTAATGGGGTCTGAATACTTTCCGTACCCACGGTATATATATATAATATATATTATATATAGATATTCTATATATAATATAATAATATATATAACTATATATTACACAATAAAGTTCCCTTTTCTTTCTTTGCATGATTTTTTTTTCATTACAGTCAGTTTTGAACTGTCACAATGGAAAACTTGGTGAAAAAATGTCACATGACAGCAATAAAAGTTATTCGATCTCAAAGGTTTTATATGAATGAATATATCAGAATTGTATTATCTCATGGTAAATTCCAGCATGAACCTGTAATTCTGGAAAATCACTGTATTTCCGAACATATTCTTCTCTGTTTGATTTTTGTACGACTCTTTCCAATGACATGCCTCTGTCTGATCCGCTATAATGGTAAACATGATAAGAATGTTCGTGGGACAGCAATAAAAGGCAAGTCAAATATGAATGTTTTCTATTTGAATACATCAACAAATCACTGTGTTTATGAACATATTATTCTTTTTATTACCTTGCATGACTCTTTCCAGCTACATGCCACATTCTGAGTCCTCACAATGGTGAATATGGTAAGACAAATCACATAACAGCAATAAAAGTGAACTCAAGTATGAATGTTTTGCATACGAATACATTAAAAAAACTGCATTAACGTGTTAAAGTGCAGCATGCATTTTTCATTCTGGAAAATCGCTGTATTTTTGTATAACATTCTTCTGTTTCTTACATTGCATGACTCTTTCCAACTACATACCATGGTTTGAGCCGACACAGTGACAATGGGAGCACACTGCCAGGTGCCCATAGCCAGAGGAGCTGTCGCCGGACATCAGTAGACAGAGGAATAAAAGGCCGTCCACCGAGGAACATTCAGTACCGCCACTGGGCACCGCGAGTGAGGGTCAGCTGGTTGAGGACCAAGCGGCAGTGTGTTTGGGAAACCAAATTAAGAATTTTTTATTTTCCTCTCTCCCACTCTTGCTTCTGTCTCTCCTCATCCTTCGATGAGAGAGGACCAGGCCTGGGACATTTTAGTTTGTGTTTTATGTTTGTACAGTTGTCCTCCTTTAAGGGGCTGCCGCTTACTTTCATTTTGATTATTTTGTTACAACAGCACAGCATTAATTTTTTTTTTTTAAATTCTGAAAATCAGAACGCGTTCTTCTGTTTCTTTCTTTGCATGACTCTTTCCAACTACATGCCATGGTTTGAGCCATCACATTGGTGAATACGGTAAGATAGATCACATGAAAATGCGTCAAAATGGATTTTGTTGCTCACCTCACTTTTGTCCTCACTTTTGGCCCTTCAGGAAACTAATTGAGCATGCACACACAAACAAACACAATTTGACCAAATCATGAGTAATTAATAGCAATTCACTTCCACTATTTAGGATGGCTGTGTTCATATTAGCAGCGAACCGTACCAGACTTTGTATGCACCATAGTTCATATACCACAGTTTTAAAAGCATTTCAGGAAACAGCTTTCAAATCATCCAAACAAACCAAACTCTGACATTACATGAACCTTGGTGCATGCCAAATATGCTAGTTTGAAAGCACCTTAAGTAGTAAGAAACTGAAATGAACTGAAGTTGAAGTGAACCACTACTGACGGTGCAAAATTGCCTTTTTTGCCATTTGACTACTCATTTGTGGCAGACGTGTGCTGCCCAAGTGCTGATCTGTGCCAGTATGTGTTAGGCTTAGTTGTAAAACCAAACGAGCCAAAATATGAATAAAAAAGTGAAGTTGGCACCTTCTCCTGAGTCATTACTTAACTACAGCAGTAAACATCTGCCGCCTGTGTTTACTTACTGACAAATGTTAATTAATTGTGAAATAAGACCAATGAGTGTGGAATCAAAATCAATAAGCCCCCATAAACAAGTGGCACATTTTTTGCCTTATATTTTCAATATGATTAATTCACAGATGCTGTAATTCTAAGCAGATTGGTTTATCACACTGGTTTGTGAACTTTGAATAAGTTTGCATGTTTTACACTGTGTGTGTTGCCCAGTTGTGATAGTCCCAATTATGCTAATGGTTATCATACTTATAAATACTTATCACTGACAATAATGCAGTTGATCTTTGCCAAGGCTTGTAAAACCTCTTGGCTAATGTCGCTGAATGCTGCACCCATGAAAACATTACTGAACACATCTGCCCATTTTCACAATACTGTATATCCCAGTGTTTCTCAACCCTGGTCCTGGGCGCCCCCCAGCACTGCACATTTTGTGTGTCTTCCTAATCAAACACACCTGATTCAACTCATTAGCTCATTAAAAGAAACTCCAGGACCTGAAATGGGTGTCAGATAATATGCTCACAATTACTTAAGATGTGTTAGAAACCTTTATCATTGCTGCTACAGAAAAGACAGTTACTTTACCACACAGAAACCTCAAAAGTTTTCGTTTCCCATAAATGTGTTTTTAGAATAACAAAACCTTCCCCAGAGACTCGGCTCTCCACTGTACACCAAACAATTAAACTCACAAGCATTACGAATTTCAAAGTTCCGTTCTTAGAGATGTGCTGTGTTGTTTTGTACTAAAGATGAATGTTTGCCTTGCCTTTTGCTGATACCTCCTCCATCGCCTATTTATGGAGACATACATTTTTTTTTTGGCTTTTAATGTAACATACAAAATAAAAATGAGTCAGCTGGTGGAATTATGTGTTTGTTTTCTTTCTAGTTTGTCCTTTTCTCCATATAAACATTGTCTCTTAAAGAGGAACCATTTCTCATTCTCACAGAAAAAAAACATATTTTACATTTAATCTCAGAATCAAATTCTCAGACTCTCAGAATTAATATAATATTGTATTTTTTTATCAATATAAATCTGACAGTGCAACATATATCTATAATTACATTATAATTATGACACATTAATATTTCATTTTTATATAATATTTATAGAATTTTGAGGGAATGTTTTTAAATGTCATGGTCCAAAAGGCGATTTTATGAAAAATATACTTTATTTTTCTTTCTTTTGATTTTGAGGTGAAATATAACATGTTCTCCACAACTTTTAAAGAGAGTCACCTCTTATCAATATTGTTCCCCGAAAACTAGAAAACTATGTCACTAATCTTCAGGGCAGCTAAAATCTTAGTTTGTTTCTTCATCAGAACAGATTTGGAGAAATTTAGCATTACATCCCTTGCTTATCAGTGGATCCTCTGCAGTGAATGGGTACCGTCAGAATGAGAGTCCAAACAGCTGATAAAAACATCACAATAATCCACACCACACCAGTCCATCAATTAACGTCTTCTGAAGTGCAAAGCTGTGTGTTTTTAACCTCCTGGGGTCGACAGTTCCGGCAGCGGAACTTTTGGCAGATTTGAATGATGACAGCGAAAAGAACTAAAAATGCTCCGTCATTTTTGATCGTACATATAAGTGTAATACATCATTTCAATCTATAAAGGGTCTACTTTTATTTGTGTACACTCACAATATCAAAAAAACATTGTACTTTTGCAAAATAAAGAAAATAAACAGAGTGTGCTTTCAGCCATCTCATTCTCCGCGCATATCTGTTTGAAAAGCGTCACTAAAATGATCTGAAACTCAGCGAATATTTGACACACACACGAGACATATCTATAGAAAGCTTAACATGTCTACATTTAAACTAAGCAAGTCTTATCGAAAACAAATATTATGTGACAAAGTAATCAGTATGAAACCAACGCGATGTCAAGTCTTGGCCGTCGCCTTCATTATCGAAACAAATCCATCATTAAGGTTTTTTTAACTTCAAGCCTTTAAGTTAAAAGTAATCTTGTCTGATTCAGAAGATGAATATGCAAAAATCAAGAACAGGTTACAAGAGAAAACAGTCCAAAACAGATATGTTGGTGGATTTTGATATGACAGGACAACAGGTTTAGGACTTTTCAGCCTAAGGCAGCGTTCCTCGAGGGAACGAGATGCTGCGTCGACAAACGCTAGGGGAACGCCTTCCGCGATCCACGCTCTGAATCGTATGTGAAATCAGTCCAACAGCTGAACGGGACGTCACGGCGGATGACGTCATGACCAGGAAGCTATAAAAGCACGTGCGGCGGAGCCAGCGTCAGCTTTCTGTCATTCAGCGAAGCGCTCTGTGTGTGTGTCAGTCATATTTATTGTTGTCTGTCAAAAGTCTATAAGCTCCAGCTATGTCATGCAAAACAAAGCATTTCAAGGGCGAGAGCAGCCACGTTGTAGGTTGTGTGTTCCTCCCTGCCTTAAGATAATGTTATATCACGAGTGGGGACACACACAGCCTGCGTGGTGCTTGCGCGAAGCATAGTGTTACAGCCTTGCTTCGCTCCTCAGAGAGCGCCCTTTGAGGAGAGACTTTTACTAGCGTTCCTCGCGGTGCCGGCCCCGCTTTCGCCGAGGTGGAGCGGCGGCTGTGCTCGTGGGTTTCGCGTATGGATCTGCTAATCACCAGATCCGGCGCCCGCTCTCGGGGTTTCGGAAGCCCGCGCTGCGGTCCTTCCCACTGGGGAGAGGGCGCGACGCTCCGCCTGTCTTTCTCCGAGGAGATTGATACGGAGGGCGTCAAAGAGCTCGCCAGTTGCACAAACATCAGTTACACAAGCAAACAATATTATGCCTTATATTATAATGAGCAGCATTAATAAGGAGCGGAGCTCGCGCAGTCGGGGCGGATTGTGTTTTTTTTCCCCGCTATTAAACGCTCCGCTCTCGCCGGGCACGCTCCGAGGAGTGTGTCTGTGCCTGTGATCTTGCGATTGTGGTCCCGCTGCTGCTGAGGCACGGCGGCGACTGAGAACGCGGAGATCGCTCATGATCTAGCAGACGGTTGGAGACGGCTCTTCCTATCTCCACCCGTGTTCGCTAGATTTAGAGCTCGTTTGTTTGTCAAGGAGATTGATGTTGATCATGTGACTGAATGGCTCGCGCGCAGCGCATATATTACATCATTTTGGTTTTTTGATGTGAATCTTATCACACCAGACCGTGTTACTCGTCTGTTTGTTTGACTGCATTTAATTCTGAGGAATATAATTAAGTATTTATCTGACTATGAGAATTTAGATATACAGGGGCTCTGGGGATATAAGTTTCTCGAGTGAGAGCACGCGTTAACCTCTCTTCCTTTGAGGAGGTTGAGGCGGTTTGCAGGGGCTGCTGGGCGGAGCAGTCCCAACCCACCGTGTTCCAACCCCTCATACTGGGGGCCTCATTTCTCGTACTCCGCAGAGTCTAGAGTAGAGTGGCGCTCCCAGGCCGAAGGCTTCTAGCAGAAGGCGGGTCTGCGGACCGTCATTCTCGCTGGATAGTCTTCGTCGTAAATGTCCTGACGCCTAAGGCCTAGGACTTTTTGAGGGCCAGCTCCCTCTGAGGAAGAGCGGTGTACACCGCATTACACGGTGCCCGTCTTCCTCAGTGCCCTCAGGATGCCGGTCTGCCAACCCGGCCGTTTTCCAGGGCGCCGCGGTCTCCAGGCGAGTGCTTCTCTCAGTTACCGTCCCGGCAACGTAGTGGTACTAAGAGGCTCGCTACCTCTATGGAGGTATCTAGAGCAGCTAGCACGGCCGTCCTCTGCCAGTCCACTGCTTCAGGGCACTGAGTTAGCTGCTCTAGGCGCACCACAAGCCAGTCTCGCGAGAATGGTTCCCTTAGGAGGTCACCTGGCGGTGTGGGATCCCCTGCCGAGTGTGCTTCATTGGGTCCTACCCCGAGCAGGCTCTGGTCTAGTCTTCCTATCAGACGACGTGGGTCTGAGGGCCGTCAATTTCAATAGGAGACTTCAGCTATGAGAATCCTAATGCTGTGGCTCAGGACCTCGGAGGGCAAACCCCTCTGGGGAAGTGAGGTTCACACCGCATTACACGGTGCACGTCTCCCCCCAGTGCCCTCGAGAGATCGTTCTGCCAACGCCCTGCCGTGTTCACAGGCGCAGCGGCTCCGTCGAGGCGCTTCTCCATCATTACCACGCCCGGCACGTATCGGCCTGATAGGCTTATGCGGCCATTCTGCTGAGGTCCCAGAGCCGGCTATTCTGCGTCCCTTGTCGGGCGTTCCGATGCTTCAAGGCAACCGAACTATCCGTTCTGGGCACACTATAGATCAGTCATCGAGAGACTGTTCCCTTAGTAGATTTTATTTAGCAGCGGTGGAAGCGACTGCCAAATGTAGTCTCAATGGGTCCCTGCGTACTGTAGAGAGGCTACGGTGAATCCAGTTCGGGTTTCTCGTGCCGCCTCGATTCAGCTGGTTCCACCGCCACGCTAGTGGGTCCCGGCCTGCTCGGTATTAGAACAAAGTCACGGTCTCCTCTGGCAGGGATGTACGTCTCTGGTGCGTTAAGGAGTGGCCTATGTCCATTAGTTTGGTATATAGGGGGGGTCTGGGACCTGGAAAAGGGTCCGGCCGGCTTCTAGCAGTGGACTTCGCCGTAGTGGCGGTGAGTCAGCTACTACCTCTCTCCCTGTATTCGGTTCTAACATGAGCGATCATTGGTTCCGAAGAGGATGGGGGTTGCGATCCCATTTAGATCTGCGCCTCTGGAACCGCTCAAGATCCCATGCGCCTGAATCAGAAGCTCACACCAAACGTCGTGTCTCAGATCGTCCGGGACTGGTTTGTCACATCGTCTGAAAGACGCAGAGTTTCATATCTCATCCTTCCTCATCACAGGATTTCCTGAGTTTGGTCGTTTTGGGGGGCAAACCTACCAATACTGGTTCTTCCTAGGCCTTGCACTCTCACACCCCACTTTCATCACGGACTCATACCACACACTCGCTAAAGATCGACGATTGGTTTATATTATCTCAGTCAGAGTGGCTGGCGGTTTGACATTGAGATGTTGTTCTCGCTCACACGAAAGAGCTGGGGTTAAGACTTAACGCCAAGAAAAGTGTGCTTTCTCCCGTACAGAGAACCACTTATCTGGGCGTGGTGTGGGATTCGACCACGATGCAGGCATGTATGTCTCCTGCTCGGATCGAGTCGATCCTCACTTCAGTCGCGAGAGTAAGAGAAGGCCGGTCACTCACTGTCAAGCAGTTCCAGAATGCTTGGGCTGATGACAGCTGCGTCCAACGTGATAACTCTTGGCCTGTTGTACATGAGACCCCTACAGTGGTGGCCCAAGATCAAGGTGTTCTCCCTGAGGGGAAACCTGCTTCGCATGCTCAAGGTCACGTGGAGTTGCCTACGTGCCTTAGACATGTGGACGAAACCTTGGTTCTTGTCTCAGGGCCCGGTGCTGGGAGCTCCTTGTCGCCGCGTATGCTAGCGACGGATGCATCCCTCACCGGTTGGGGTGCGGTCATGAGTGGCCACCCTGCCCGCGGTCTGTGGAGTGGTCGCCATCTGACATGACATTCAATTTTCGGGAGATGCTGGCCCTGTTTCGAGTACTCCCAGACCTAAGAGGTCACCATGTGTTGGTAACAACACAACGGGCTCTTACATCAACCACCAGGGAGTTCTGCGTTCGTGCCCCTTGTACAAGCTGGTGCACCAGATACTTGTGTGGTCCCAAGGCAAACTCCTCTCGCTGAGAGCAGTTCGCATTCCTGGGCAACTCAATTTGGGAGCAGACATCCTGTCGAGGCAGGGGCTGAGGCCCGGGGAATGGATGCTTCACCCCGAGGTGGTGAAGCAGATATGGAGAGTGTTTGGCCAGGCTCAGGTGGACCTGTTGCGACTCATTGATATCATCATACTGTCCCCCATCGGTTCTCTCGTACTCATCCAGCCCACTGGGCTGGATGCATGGTACGACGGGCCATAGGCTTCGTCTGTATGCCGGGTTTCTGGCGGTCGGGGTGGCGGTTGGTAGTTGGGGGGGTGGCCGGGGTCGGGCCAGAAGGGGGGTTCGGGCAGTAGTGCTCACTTGGTACACGTCTATAATGGTCGACGCTGTCGAGAGGGTTGGTTAGATCCCAACACCCTCGCCCTCGCTGTTCTCTGGTGCCGATTGGGCTGCAGGCCTGAGGCTTCTCATCAAGCCGTCCTCGAACGGACGCTCTATGTGAGTTCGGGCGTGTCAGGGGAGATCTCCTCTCCACCGGCAGGGCACGCCCCCGCCGGAGCGGTTGCGTCGCCGATCGCGCGGCCATGTGGATGCTGGTGCCGTGACCAACGCTACCTTCCGTCTCCCTCACCGGGTTTGTTTGATACCATCCTACCTCTAACGCCCTCTATGAGGAAACTGTACTACTTTGTGCGGAGACCGCCAGTTCGACCCAGCTAACTGCCCGTTTGGTAGAGTTCTGGAGTTTCTGCAGGCCTGTTTATCTGCAGGGTTTGACCCACTCCACCCTAGAGGGCTTCGTGACAGCCATTGCGGCCTACCACGCCCCTATTTGTGGCCAGTCAGTGGGCAGACACCCCCTATTTACACATTTCCTCTGCGGTGCGCTGAGGCCGAGGCCTCCGGCCAGAGAAGCTTATGCTAAGCGGTGGATCATAATGATATTCCATAGCCTCGAGTCCTCTGATCTCCCCTCTCTTTGGGGGTCAAGATTCACTCCTCCAGAATTTGGCCTTCGGGACGGCGAGCCCCGCCTACTTTAGCCACTCCGTGCTCTTTTGTTCTCTCGCCCTAGCTGTGCAGTCTCCACACTAGGCAGAGACTTAGAAGTCTGGCGGCGTGAGCATTCTCGTCGCGTTCCCCGAGCGTTTTCGACGTAGCTCGAGTTCCTGAAGGGGAACATCTCTAAGTTACGTATGTAACCCTAGTTCCTCGAGGGAACGAGACGCTGTGTCTCGGTGCCATCCTTTCGGCGTCCCTGTCAGCGCTTGCTTCATTCCTAAAGCTGACGCGGGCTCCGCCGCACGTGCTTTTACAGCTTCCTGGTCATGACGTCACCCGCCCGTGACATTCAGTTCAGCTATTGGACTGATTTCACATACGATTCAGAGCGTGAATCGCGGAAGGCGTTCCCCTATTGTTTTCCGATGCAGCGTCTCGTTCCCTCTGGGAACTAGGGTTACATACGTAACCTGAGGCGTTATATAGATTATTGACTGGTATTTTGACCAGAATGATGTTTCCTTTGCTTTTCATTTCACAAACTGTTACTGAATCGGTATCTTGAGTGGCGTGAGTTACTTGTGGATTTTTGTGATGTTTTTATCAGCTCTTTGGACTAATTCTGATGGCACCTATTCACTGCAGAGGATTCATTTATGAGCAAGTGATGCTAAATTTCTCCAACTCGTTTTCCAATGCCGAACAACTCATGTACATCTTGGTTGCCCTTGAGTGATGAGTAACTTACAGTAAACTATTCCTTTAAGAGCCTAAGTCCCTTCAGCAGCAGAATGAAATATCATTAACACATCCCAACTGGGGAGGGCGCTGAAGACGCACCATAAGGGCCTGCACCAAGCACGGCGGGACGAGAAATCTTCCCTTTCATCCACCCCAGACACCCTCCTCTCACTCCAGTGTCTCCAGTACAGTCAGCACTTTGAGCCCCTCACTGAGCTGTAGTTCAGAGAGCGAGACAGATTCCACTTCCACGAGCCGCATACTGTGAGCAAACCTAAGAGAGAAGGCCAGCTAAGCTTGCGCTTTCAGAGGCGCTGGTAAGGAGTGCTGACGCGCTGCTGTTCATTAATTGAGTTTGCGCTGTGATATATAAGACATGGCAGTGTGCTTCAGCAGGGGCTTAACGCTGAACACACAGGGCTTCTGAACTGAGTTAGTTAAGGATGGAGATGGAGGCTGCAGATGGTGTTATGCAGTTCTATTCCCAGTAAAGTCATCAAACTTGTTTCATTCTTCAAAGAGGGTAGACGCTAACAGGCCAGGCATTGATATGAGATAAGCTGATTTCAAACTCTAAAGCTTTTTCGGTTGAAAATATTAATGTAAAGGCGTTTTCAAAGAGATTTAAGAAATAGAAAGTGAAAGAGTATCTACACATTAGATATTAGCTATTATTTATTCATTACTTATGGCTGAAGCGTGCAATTTCTAAGTTAGAAATGGCACCAAACGTAATTGAAAGAAGTAGCAACTGTATCCAGGTTTTAAACATCATTTACCACTGCCAACCACCTCCAAATAACAGATGGTCCCACCCCAAAATCAGTTGAGTCAGTGTTGTTGTATGTGACACAGTCAAGCTTAAGATTTAAATAGTAGCGTTGCTCTTTTAGCTCTCGCTAACAGTTGTTATCTACACCATCTGGAAAACATATTGATGGCTGTTTCAATAAACCATTTGGTTGTCATGGGAATGCTTACAGATGACTTTCTCCGGGTATTATGGACCTTACATTCTAAACCAAATAGAACAGAATAACAAAAAAATAGAAACAATAAAATAAATCCAGTTTGTTTCCCAGCCTGTTTCTGCTGTGATGTCTCTACTAACTTTCCACATCTAGACTTTGCAATATTTGCAGAACTGCTCAAGTTCAGTTAAAATTTTGTGGTGACGTTGTGTGGACTTTGAGTGTCTTCAAGTCATTCCACAGATTTTCAATGGGGTTTTTAAGTCTGGGCTCTGACTAGGCCACTGTGTGGTCAGTTTTACTGTGTGCTTTGGGACGTTGTCATGTTGGAAGGTAAACCTTCTTCCCACTGACAACTTTCTGGCAGAGATTTTTCTCAAGAATTTGATGGTATTTTGCCTCATCCATTTTTTCCTTCTATCCTGACAAGTGCTCCAGTCCCTGCTGCAGAGAAACACCCCAGAACAGGACATTACCACCTCCATGCTTTACTGGTGGAATGGTGTTATTTGGATGGTGAGCAGTATTGGATTTCCACCAGACATATCTGTTAAGGCAAAAATAATTCAATTTTAGTCTCATCTGCCTCAGAATCTGCAAGGTGCGTTTTGGCAAAGCTTAGTTGTGACTGCATGTGGCCTTTCTTGAGTTTTTTTTTTTCTTGCAACCCTCCCATACAAGGCACATTTGTGGAGATTTTTTTATATTGTTGTCACATGCACACAGTGACAACTCTTCAGTACTTCATAAATTCCTGCAACTGATTCAGAGTTGCTGTAGGCCTCTTGGTAGCCTCTCTGACCAGTTTCCTCCTGGCTTATGCCAGTTTAGAGCGACATCCTGATCCAGGGAGGGTCTGTGTTGTACCAAATACCCTCCACTTATTAATAATAGACTTCACTGTGCTTCTAGGAATTGATAAAGCCTTTAAATTTTTTTGTATCCATCTCCTGATTTGTGCCTGTCCACAACTTTATTCCAGAGACCTTTTGGCAGTGCCTTTCCACCCATAGTTGATTGTTTGCTTCAGTTGCACTACCAAGGACTGAAATGCTCCAGGAAAGCTATTTTCATGCTGAGCTAATCAAAATGACCACAGCTGATCACAGTTGAAAGTCAAATGACTTTGTGTGTCATTGAGAAGGTGATTAGTCATTTTTAGGAGGGGGTGATCCTTTTTCCAACTCAGTGATTCTGGTTTTTAATTAAAAAAATAATAATTCTGACATGTTCATATTATACTTTTCACTTGGACCAATTCTACTAGCATATTGGCTGTTTATTAGTACTTATTAAGCACATATTAATGGTTTATTCTGCATGACCATATTCTAGAACTCTTTAATCCTACTCCATACCTAAACTTTACTACTACCTTACTAACTGTTAATAAGCAGCAACTGTGCTCTGCTGCTGTTCTTGGGCCGAACACAAAGCTTCAGGACCTCAGAGCAGCTCTTGGTCTGTTACGGAGGCCAGCAGAAGGGAAAGGCTGTCTCTAAGCAGAGGATGGCCCACTGGATAGTGGATGCCATCACATTGGCTTACCAAGCACAAGGCCTCTACCATAAGTATTGCATCCTCCTGGGTGTTGGCACGTGGCGCCTCACTAACAGATATTTGTAGAGCTGTGGGCTGGGCGACACTGACATGTTTTCTAGATTCTATAGCCTTCGTGTCGAGCCGGTATCCTCCTGTGTTCTCACCTCAAATGGGTAGTTATCACGAAAGGCCCTGGTTTAGTGTCAGCTTTCTGCGTACGTACATACTACGTGCTTATTTGCTCCAGAGAGTTCCCTGTATGGCAAACCCTGTTGAGTGTCCCCATCACCTTGGGCAGCCGGACATGGTGGAGCTTCCGGAGCCAGGCCTTCATTTGCTGTATTCTTGAAAACCGGTGTAGACTGGGTGCCTATATTTAGAGACCCTGTATTCTTCCACGGTAGAGCTTCTAAGCCTGTGTCTTCCCTTGGCAGAGCCCACTCTGCCATCTCTGGTGTAGCCGCTGAACAACCCCAGAGAACTCCATATGCAGTCTATCTGCTGCCTATTTATACTCACGCTACGAGGTGTGGCATTCCCGGTGCAAATATGCATGCTAATGGGCATCGGTAGATTGGTCTCTCTAAGCGAGATCCCAATTTTGTCGGTCATCAACGTGACGTCTCCTTTCCCTCCTTTAGGGAACGAGGGTTACACAAGTAACTGAGACTGTACTAAAGCACATGCAAAACATGTGATTATAATTGTAGTGTTATTTGATATTGCATTTAAAGTTAATATATTTTAACTGCAACCTCATCATTAATAATGTATAATTACAAATAAATTGGAATAAATGATATAAAGGTTTCAATAGAAATAAAAATAAAGTACATTTTAGTTTGCATAATTGCTTGTCAGTATATTCAACAGTACACTTTTAATTTATTTAATTATTTAGTTATATTTAAAGGACAATGAAGTACTGTTGACCTAGAGTTACATTTAAAGTTTTGCTTAACGCCCTACTTAGATCAAAAGAGCACTCTAAAGTTCAGCTAATTGCATTTAATGTAAATTTAAACTATAATACATTTCTGTGTAATTGTAAATAATATGCAACCTTTCATATAAAGGAGTTATTAGTTTCAGGACATTATGTCTAATTATGTTTTCTGCCGTGAAAAATCATGCTGTATCCATACAGGATAAAATAATCTCTAGCAAGTAAAACAAGTAAGTGAACAACTGTGCTTATAAACTATGTGAAATGCATATGGTTCAAGACCCAAATTTCCCAATTATCTCTTGTGTGGCTTAACCTAATTTAATTATTTTTAGAACGTTACTGGGAGCAATTATCTAATACTGCTCAGTTTTTGCTTAATTAACTCAATTCCATTTGGACTTCTGTGAAAATGGAAGAGCTGAAATTAACTTTCTTTGTTAATTGCCTTGTGATTGTTTTTGTCAAAAGCAAACAACATTGTGATAATCGTTTAATAATTATCTAGCATTTGTTCTGGTTATAGTACAACAGTAACTCAGATAAGGTCATTCTCAAATGCCAAGATTATAAGCAACACTTATAAAATATTAAATTATGGCACTAGTCTTCACAATAAATTCAGAACATGACATAATTAACTACAATTGCACATTTCGAAAGGTAACAGGTCAACAGTATTAGCACTGAAAACCATTTTATTACAGTAAATAAATGCTGGCTTCAGTTCTTTTGCTGGAAGTCTTTGTCTGCAATGACATGCAGCACTCTGTATTTAGAATAAGACCCATCATGAGATTTATTGGCAAGTATCCTGTCAAACTAAATTAATTTGTCTTGGTGACAGAAGCTTCCAGTGCACAGACAAAATGACAAAGACAAGACACAGATAAGCAAGCAGCACTATTACTGTTAGTCATAAAAAGTAAGTTTCCTCATAATGCAATGCATATAGTTAACCCTTCTGTTGTTTTGGGAGTCAGTTTGACCCACAGCTGATTTTCAAGCTGCTCGAAATACTGGTTTCGTTTCTCTCTTGACATTTTTGCACATTTGTCCATTTAGGGTCAAAGTAAAAACAAAACGTTTACCAAGAATAGATGTATATGGAAAGACTGTACAACATTGTAACTGCTTGTTGAGGTCAAATTGCCCACCATCATTGACCCCCTTGGTTACCATGCAATGTCAAAAAAAAAAAATTAACGCTTTCTAAACCTAGAGTCATGTAAAAATAATAAAAAGAAAGAAAGAAAACCTCTATTGTAGCTTGTTGAACACAATAACTCTTTCTTCTGAATCATCCAAGTAAAATTCAAAGATTCTTTAGTAATTTTCACACTCAAAAGGTTCATAAAAGGGTGTTATTTTTATTGTATTGTATTGTATGTATTTGTTTATTATATTTATTTATTTCTCAATTACTAGACTGTTGCAGCGCTGTTTGATGGTTTGAGACCTAGACATAACAAAAAGGCAGAAGATGAACAGTAATAAATACAAATACACTAAGTACAAATAATGAAATATACTATTAATTGTTGCTTGTATATTCACTACAAGTAGTCATGACAAAAAAGTCAACTTCTTAATATTTTTTGTCAGTGCAGCTAATTTTGAACATACAAATTTGTGGGTCAATTTGACTCCTAACACAATAGGAAATAATACAAATATAATTGAATTATTGAATGTCACACATACTTTGTAGTCTCTGACAAACTACAATATAGGTTTTCTGTTTTTACTTAAATTTTTTGTATTTTTCATAGTGCCAATTTTTTGGCAAATTGCAAGAAAATCAATATGGGTCAATTTGGCCCTCAATACAGACATTGTACACAAAAGGAGGGTTAAATACTGTATGAATATATTATAGTTTAATAGGCAAAAACCTCTCAAATTTTCTTTATGAAATGTAAAACAAGTTGTAACAACGTTTGTAGGTCGGGAAGAATAAGGCAGGAACCGGCGAACATTTCAACAAACTTTAATAATAAAATAAACTCAAAAAAGCGCGACAGCTCCTCGCGGACGACTGTCACGCACAAAATCAAATCCAAGACAAAAATAAAGATCCGGCCTGGTCCTCGCTCGTCTTTCCCGTCGTCAACTCCTCTTTTATCCTTCCAGATCCCTCCCGTAGACTCTAGAACCGGTTAGTGGGTGCAGTGTCGCTCATTATCAATTATCCACCGGACCTCCGCTTCCCGTTTCCACCTCTCGGCCCCGCCCTCTCATCATGTCGGAACGGCAGCATGCTTCCTGCCGTCATGCGAACGGTGGCGACTCCTCCCGCTCCTCACGGACTGCAGAGCCGTCCCTCAGCAGCCCGGTTTCCGCGTCAGCGAGTTCGTCACCCCCGCCAACTCCCTCCAGCCCCCGGCCTCGACGTCCTGGCGGCAGACTGCTCCGCATGCTCGATGTCACCGCGGACCTCCTCCCAGCGGTGAGGTAAGCTCTTGCAGCATGCCCTCCTTCCCCCTTTTCGGCACAATGTACCAACTTTTTGTAGGTCCGGACAAGGAGGCGGGAACCGGCGACATTTAAACAACCTTAATAATAAAATCAACTCAAACAGCAAAAAAACCAAAACCAAAATACAATCCCGGCACCTGTCCTCTCTCGTCGTCCCTGTCGCACTCCTCCTTTGTATCCTTCCTGGACTCCTCCGTTAGACTCGATACCGGTGGAGGGGTGCAGGTGTCGCATCTTAATCATTACCTGGCCGGCCTCGCTCCGTTCCCAATGCTCTTGGCCCCGCCCTCTCGTCACACAAGTTTTTATAGCTTATTGGAATTATCAAAATGAAAATTCTCTACATAATGAATTTCTTAACGTAGCGGTCTCTATATAAACGTCAAGTCAAGTCCAGTCTGCTTTATTGTCAATTCTTCCACATGTACGGCACATACACACAGATAATTGAAATTCTGTTACTCTCAGACCCCTGGGTGCATACAGATAACATAAATACAAAATACAACTATACAAAAAACAACTATACAAATATACAAATAAGGAAAAATGTAAAAATATATATATAAAGCACAATGCATATGGCAGATAGAGTGCAAACCAATAAAAGTAAAACAGTGCAGATATAGTGATTGTAGTTCAAAAAACAATGATTTGTAGTGCAAAAGAACTTATTCAGACTGATTAAAGTGACAATGTGTGTGTGTATTTGGGAGGGGGGAATGGGAGAGTCCATCAGAGGGTCAGAGCTCAGTGGTGCGTGGGGCAAAAGAGGGGAGTAGGGTGGGCAAGGTCGGGAGGGAGTTGCCCCCCCCGCTTCCTGACAGCCTGTTGGATGAAGCTGTCCTTCAGTCTGCTGTTCCTGGCCTGGAGACTCCGCAGTCTCCACCCTGATAGTAGCAGACTAAAGAAGCTGTGTGTTGGGTGTGTTGGGTGGGTGGGATCCCCTGCAATGCAGAGGGCTTTGCGGGTGAGACGGTTGTTGTAGATGTCCTGAAGGGAGGGGAGATAGGCACCAACGATCTTCTCAGCTGCTTTCACTATGTGTTGAAGTGTCTTGCGGCATGACGCGTTGCAGGCGCCATACCACACAGTGATGCAGCTGGTCAGGATGCTCTCGATGGTGCCTCTGTAGAATGTGCACATGATGGGGGCCTTATAGTATAAGGCCTTAAGATATAGTCTCTAGTCTGTGGATGTAACGCAAGTAAAAGCTGATTTCTTTAACAATAAATGAGTGTCATTGAATTGTTTTTAAAGTCAGTGGAGGCCTCTTCTACAATGTGGCAGAACAGACAGCATCACATTTTTCTTTTAGTTTATGATAACTGTTTTGTACAAGTGTGAGGTGTTGTCTGGTATTCCACAGGCGGGAGCTTTGAGGGTAATTTATCAATGGGCAAAACAACAGAACTGCTGTATCAAACTACTTTAGTCATGTAAACAAGCCGGTCAATGAAGTGCCGCCATTGAGAACTCTAAGTCCATGCCTTGAATCGTAAACTACAGGGCCTGGAGCAGAAAGCCAGAGCAAATGATACAGAGAAAGGCTGTGACTGGAGACTTGCAGGAAATGTTTCTGCATGAATATCTAAAGAACGGCTTTTGTTTGCCAATACTAAACCCAGATTAGAGACCGCAATCGGCTAGCCCCCAAGTTAGCCTTTCAAGAAACTCTATGTCTTGGGCTGGGAAGACCTTCTTCTGAACCAGATGATGTGGTTTCTGCATGAAAAGAGAGAAATTACCAATAGCTTCAAGCCTGGTTTACCATGCCTCTGTGAATAAGAATGGAGGCCAAGTGGGTGAGCTTTTAAAGCCTCAGAATTGAATCTCCTTATGACGTGCAAAAGCAGACAATATTCTTTGGTAAATCTAGGGATTATTTTACTGTTATACAGATAATTATTTGCATGGAGTTTGTTTCACAGTAAACTCCTGAAAACCCAAGCAATATACTCAACAATATCAATATAAACAAATTACTCCAAATTGGAGGATGAAAAAATGAAGACCAAAAATCGACAAAAACAGTTTTGTTTATAGGCTGCTTTCCCAAGGCTGGTAAAATAATACAGGCCGTCTCCTCTACAAGGGATTTCACATGCTGGGATGTTTGTTGAACTGGGTCCAGATATTACCTGCTATTAATTCATTATTTATGATAAGTTTTTAATGACTTGGCATTTGCTTTGTGTTGGAATCTTCAACATCTTAATCTCCTGTGGTCTTTTTTTTTCTCAGCTCTGCACATGAACATTCACATCTCTTCTTTTCTCACTGCTGTCTTTGTTCCATGTGTAAAGATGATGCCAACGTCTTGATTTGTATCCATGGAAACCTCTAGTCAGTGGTACTGTTTAACATGAATGCCACCATCATGCCATTGTCCATTTCACTTTAAAAAAAATGTAGCATTGTATCAAATTAGTCCATTGTGCTCCTGTGCATTGTCTGAAATTATTTTCAGAATTTAGACTGATGAACAGAACCTTCCAAATCAACACCATTACTAAGACCACAGGCAAATGCGGGACTTTTCAAATGTTCTCAAAATCAAATGAAAACCCCCAATTTCATCAGATGAAATTGTTGTCTCATTTAGCTTTGAGGCCTTCTACTGTATATACTTTGGGGTTGATATTCTATATTTAATATTGTATTTAAGTTGATGCTTTATTTCTGGCAATATTGTCAGCTTGATTGCAAAGACACTATTGGAAGAGAGCTGAACTAGATGATGACATCAATGAACCATCAATGAACTGACTTTAACTGAAAAATTGACTGTTTGTTATTGTCCTCCTGCAGTATTGACAAACTATTTTCCTGTTTGACACTGTACATCCGGATTTAACCTGATGACACCATCTAATTGTATACAGCTCTCATATACATAAAGGTGACTTCTACTTAACTTGACATGACAAACAGTACTTTACAGGTGACTATCTGAAAAAAAATTCGAACTTTTCCAGGTTTAAAGTCTATATCGGGCCTGCTGCATCTACCAACCACGGAAACGTGCAAATGTTTAACCCAGTACCCTTTGTTTTTGGTAAGTGCCTGTTTTGTAAGCGCTGAGAACGAGCGCGTCAGATTTCGCTCCCTCTACGACGTGGGCAAAGGGATTCCATTATAATATTACCGCCCCATAATCTGTAAATTTACACCGACGGCGCCTTTATTGTGTTTTCGCAAGCGGTGTACTAGTTCTAATGCCATGGCGAAAGTTTGAGCAAAACATGCTACTGTTCTGCACCGACAGCACAAACACTGTTTACAGTCCAGCCTCAGAGAGACGAGAGAGTCCGCAGTGGATTTATTGATTTATTTACTGTATATTGCTGCTGCCACACAGATCTAAAATAAACAGGCGATTTATTTCCCAGTTGTTTACCTCCACAGACATAACCGACCGTTTATGTAACTAGTGTGTTTTTAATGTAAACTTGTATGTGAATGAGAACTAAGTTTAGTACTCATATACTGTGACAGCCGCTTTCTGTCCGTGTGCTTCGGATGTGTGCACTCAGAAAACCGTATATCAGAAGTTTAAACTCATATGGTTTAAAACGCATGATTTCAGCACAATAAACATGACAATCAGAACCAAAACAGACGTTTTTAGCAGGCATGAGCTGTAATGGCGCAGCTCTATTTTGGAAAAGAGGGCGGGGAGCAGCAGCTCATTTGCATTAATTTGCTCATTTGTTTGGGATCTTTGAGACCCCACTTATAAACATGATTAAATGTCCTACTGACAGTCCTCAAAGGGACTGAATAATCCTTTTATGCCTCAGGTGGGATCGTGAAGCCCCAGTTTTTTTCAAACCAGCTGTGCCGACCTTCCGATACTGCATGATGTCCGAAGCTTCACGTGGTGTTGTCATTTCAATACAAGCATCGGCACAGTGTGTGATACAATAGTGGTTTGTAAACTGCGTCGGAGCATCGGAGCTGCGGTATCAATTGTCCCATCACTATTTATATTAAATACAACTGCTTTTGGGTTCTCACTATGCTTGCATCTATTGGGCTTCATTACATTGAGCTACAGTCAGGATAAAACTTTTCTTACTGGAAAAAGGAACAAACGTATTGATGACTCATCTTGTACTCGAGGGCATGTACAATTTTTTTCTTTGTCCAATCAAATGCTCTCTAGAATGGCAATGTCCCTCCCACTAAGACCACTTGCTATAACTAGCAATAGCATGGTTCCTGGTTGTGACATACACTAAAGCCAATTAGCTATTTGAATAAAAGAGATGAGCTGAATATCCCACCAAAAGTTAGTTTCAATAGGTAGGCAAGCAACTCAGGAAAAAAAAAATCCCATTTGTCAAGCAATTTAAATGGATCTTAAAAAAAAAAAAATACTATATATATATATATACTGGATATAAAGCATTCATATACAAGATCACCAGGTGCAAAAGATGATACTGCACCATATAATTTTACATCTGAAATTACAATCTTCTAAAATATTGTGTGTGAACCTGCTGTCTAATTTCACTGCAGTAATCAACCTCTTAGTCAGGGATCTTTGCCTATTAACATTATATAATAATAATGACCACATCTGCATACAACTACAGAGAGGCTTCAGTTTATTAATGAGCTTATTTTCTGCACTTCTGATCTATTATAAGCTAAGAAAGTTACACACACAACTAACATCCAGGGCAAAATCGAAAGGCCGATTTTCACTCCTTTGAAGGATATTTGTATTTTTGTGTCCCCATAAAATTTACCCACAAACCTCTAAATGACTGAGAGAAAGCATTTCTTGGATAGGTGAGGTGTGAATGCAAGAACGCAAAAAATGTGTGTATGCTTCAGAATGCCTGAGTGAGTGTTTACCCATGAGATGGCTTTGTTTTTCCTGGTATGTTGAATGTCTCAAACAAATCAAAGAAAATGAATTCAATAAAGTTTAGTCTCACTTTAGCATTTAATCAAATCAAAGGCATTGGCACCCTAGCATGAAAATAAAATGAAATGCTGAAAACTACACACATTTCCAGAAATATATACACAGTGCAAATGGCTCTGTCACACTCGATTTTTAATGAACACATTCTGATTTTTCAGAAGCAGACAGTTCAGGGAAAGAATTGGTAAACACAAAGCATTTTTAAAGAGACAGTTCACCTAAAAATTCAAATTCTGTTATCATTAGAAAAAAGGCATTCCAAACCTCTACAACTAACTTTCTTTAGTCAAACACAGAAGATATTATGGAGAACTCTTTTTGGAAATCAGTGGGGTCCAAAATATATTTTGTGTTCCACAGAAGAAAGAAGAAAGTCACACAGGTCTGGAATGATATGAGGTGAATAAATAATGACTGAATTTTCATTTTTGGGTAATCTATTGAATTATAAAGCTAGTTTCAGGATTCAAGTAAACCAGCTTTGACATTTCTGATATCCTTTGTCTGGATAGAATCTGTTGGAATCTGTGCCCACCATACATATGCGGTGTACTTTTTTGACATACTTCCTCAGAAAAAGTCTGAACTTCTGAATAGTTTAAGAAGTTTTAATTTAATCAATTCCCTTTCAGCTAACAGGAGTAGACCATGCTCATTCCAAGCCCAAACCTCATTAAATCTGAATTGGATTTCCTTTAGTTTGCCTTCAGAGCTGATTCACATTCACACCGGGTGATAAACCTCTACACTCTCTCATTTAACTGACTACATTTTGCTAACCACACACATTTGTACTAAAGTAACTGGCTACATGCACTCGCATGCACTTTCACCAGAGGAAAAATTCTCTGTATTCTGTCCTCTACTGAGCCATTAGGGACAGAGAAGATTCAGAAAGAAACACAGCTGTCCTTGGTAAATGTACTGAGCAGAGATTCAAAGTCTTTCATTCAAAGTGGCTTCATTTGATATGTTCATTGTGTCCAATAAAAGAACAAGCATTTTCTGTTCCAGTTTAGCAGGAGAAGATTTTGAGGTTTAGTTGATCATTGTCTAAATATGGGAGGCCGGTAATGGTCATCGCCGTAAGCAAAACTAATTTAAACCTCACTAATCCCTTCACGCCTCCATATTGACGACATCTTCAGAATCTGTCCCTGCATCCCCAATGTTCATACTGTCCATCCTAAATAGTATGTGAGATTAGAATAAGTGTGTCCCAAAGCATAGTATGCTGAAATGAGTATGCCAAAAGTCCCTGGATGGTCTGCTATTTCAGGTATATTTTTGAAGTGTGGATCCGTGCACACTCTAATGGCTAATATTGCCCACAATCCATTGAGCTTTGGCGAGCTTTGGTGTTTTATACAAACACGAATAAAAAGCATTAAAAAAATGGCAAACATTGTGGATGTGCACGACCGACGGTTATAAGAGAGGTTTAGATAAAGGGGTTTGAGTTACTGATAATCATTTAACCTGGTCAAAAATATTTGTTTAATGTTATCTGTGTTATATTTAATCTGCAACAACAATGTGAACTTTTATTAACATCCGTTTGGCAATTAACTTTTAAATGCATCAACATGCAAAAATCTGAGCAGAGTTCGCTGCATAAAGAACCACGGCTGGTAGATCAACATGCTACTTCTTTTTTCTCCAATATGGTAGGAAGTTAAACTAAATTAAATGTGAAGGATGTTAACTGTGGCAAGAGGCAAGATGTGGCAATATGATTGAGTTTAAGTGTGATAGAGCGGTCTGTTAAAGACCCAATTGTATGACGTGATAGAATGTCCCAAAGCTTGCCTACTCTTTTACTACACACTCAAAAGTATTTAATGTTTCTTCACCAAAAGAGTACATAGTATAAGTAGGCACATTGGCACGCAGCTTATGAGTATCATGTAATTGGTTTCACTAGTTGCATAGGAGGCATTTTCATTACATTATTTGTTTTCTTTTGACAAATTAAACAGATGAAATTTGAAGACTCGGATTTCATAAATGTTTGCAGTGTGCTCAAACAGGAAATCCAAGAAAGAATTCACACATACACACTCTTGTCGCATTTCTGAAAGGTGTAATATCAGAGTCCCTTTAAGACAAGTCATGTCACTCGGTGGCCATCTTTGAAACGCCTCTCGGGCATGCAAGTGCAGCTCCTATTTCTTTGAATGGGGAAACATCAAATTCTCCACAACTGTTTGCCAAGCTTACAATTAAATTTCCTTTTTGAAATCACCAATTAAATCTGACAACAACTGTCTCATAAATGTTGTTTAATTTGCTCAAATAGCATTAAAAAACATATTTTTCAGTCTAGACCAGCCAATGCACATGTGCAGTCCTAAGCGCACGTCTCAGAACTCTGAATGTTTCTATAGCAACTGGGACTTCTAACGGCAGCTGCAGTGACGCGGTGACTTTACCAATTAGTAATTGCCTCTTTTACTCAGAAGGCGGGCCTTCCTTCGATAGAGCGGACATATTGAGCGTCACATTTTTCCCCATTCAAAACTATACGAGTTACACGTCTCGGGTATTCTGTAGTCTTTGGTAATATATAGGGGAGACTGAAGTAAATATACAGTGGGTACGGAAAGTATTCAGACCCCCTTAAATTTTTCACTCTTTTTGTTATATTGCAGCCATTTGCTAAAATCATTAAGTTAATTTTTTTTCCTCATTAATGTACACACCGCACCCCACATTGACAAGAAACACAGAATGTTGACATTTTTGCAGATTTATTAAAAAAAGAAGACACTGAAATCACATGGTCCTAAGTATTCAGACCCTTTGTGTGACACTCATATATTTAACTCAGGTGCAGTCCATTTCTTCTGATCAACCTTGAGATGGTTCTACACCTTCATTTGAGTCCAGCTGTGTTTGATTATACTGAGTGGACTTGATTAGGAAAGCCACACACCTGTCTTATATAAGACCTTACAGCTCACAGTGCATGTCAGAGCAAATGAGAATCATGAGGTCAAAGGAACTGACTGAAGAGTTCAGAGACAGAATTGTGGCACGGCACAGATCTGGCCAAGATTACAAAAAAAATTCTGCTGCACTTACGGTTCCTCAGAGCACAGTGGCCTCCATAATCCTTAAATGGAAGATATTTGGGACGACCAGAACCCTTCCTATAGCTGGCCGTCCGGCCAAACTGAGCTATGGGGGGAGAAGAGCCTTGGTGAGAGAGGTAAGAAGAACCCAAAGATCACTGTGGCTGAGCTCCAGAGATGCAGTCGGGAGATGGGAAAAGTTGTAGAAAGTCAACCATCACTGCAGCCCTCCACAGTCGGGGCTTTATGGCAGAGTGGCCGACTGAAGCCTCTCCTCAGTGCAAGTTTGCTAAAAAAACACCTGGAGGACTCCAAGATGGTGAGAAATAAGATTCTCTGGTAAGATAGAACTTTTTGGCTTTAATTCTAAGTGGTATGTGTGGAGACAACCAGGCACTGCTCATCACCTGTCCAATACAGTCCAACAGTGAAGCATGGTGGTGGCATCATGCTGTGGGGGTGTTTTTCAGCTTCAGGGACAGGACGACTGGTTGCAATCAAAGGAAAGATGAATGCGGCCAAGTACAGAAATCCTGGACGAAAACCTTCTCCAGAGAGTGCTCAGGACCTCAGACTGGGCCGAATGTTTACCTTACCAACAGACAGCCTCACCTCGTAAGCACAGACTCATCTAAAATACGTATATCTGCAGTTGGCTTTCACAACTACTCTGTGACTGTTCTTGAATGGCCCGGCCAGAGCTCTGACTTAAACCCAATTGAGTATCTCTGGATAGACCTAAAAATGGCTGTCCACCAATTTTTACCATCCAACCTGACAGAACTGGAGGATCTGCAAGAAGGAATGGCAGAGGATGCTCAAATCCAGGTGTGAAAAATTTGTTGCATCTTTCCCAAAAAGATTCATGGTTGTATTAGATCAAAAGGGTGCTTCTAAATACTGAGCAAAGGGTCTGAATACTTAGGACTATGTGATATTTCAGTTTTTATTTTTTAATAACTCTGCAAAAATGTCAACATTCTGTGTTTTTCTGTCAATATGGGGTGCTTTGTGTACATTAATGAGAAAAAAAAATTTACTTTTTGATTTTAGCAAATGGCTGCAATATTAAAAAGAGTGAAAAATTTAAGGGGGTGTGTATACTTTCCGTACCCACTGTATATGTTATTTTACTCTTGGTTTACATTTGAAAGACATTTTTTTTAAAGACAACTTAAAGTCTTGGATACAAAATATTGGTTACTATACATTTTGTATGTGTTACTTAGAAAAAAAAGATTGGGATCAGTAGGATTTTTTAAAACTTTTTTTTAAAGAAGTTTCTTATTTCGCATTCAGGCTGCAGTTATTTGATCAAAAATACAGTAAACTGTAATTTTGTAAAATATTATTACAATTTAATGGGGACATAACACACACACAGTTTCTGCCAATCGCATGTACTGTAAATTGTAATTACCTATAGAGTAGTATTATATCCTTCTTATCTACAAAAAATCTTTAATTTTATCAGATTTATGAAAGACCGATACAGCTGACGCCCTTTATGACGTCATACAGGCTCAGCTTGTTTTTTTAAACTTTGGTCCATGTTTAGCATGTTTGTTCTGCTAATATTTATTGTGATTTGTGTTTTTTTTTTGAAGAACAGCATTTATATCAAATAGAAATCTTTTGAAACAATATACACTACTGTTCAAAATTTTGGGGAAAATACTTTTTTTTTTTTCTTCAAGAAATTAATAGTTTAATGTAGGCATTTATGTACTTGAACTATAAAGCATATCGTCCATATAAAGCTACAGCGATATAGAATAGCCCTGGTGAGAACTTACCCAGGTCCCCCACACTTATTCAATAAATCAATAAAAAGATCTTCTACAACAGTTAAACAATATACACATAATGCACATCATGCACATACAGCACACATTTACTCCATGAGCATCTCTCACAAACAGGCGAACACAATGACTGGGTGAACAATGGCATCACTTTCAGGCCTCTTTGTGATGGTCTTAATAGATTTTTTTTAACGGTCAGTTGAGCAGATAAAGTAATTCATCACATCCTGGTAGAGACAAGCTTCAGCTTGAAGGCACTGTGGAGACAGACAGGACTAGGATTGATAGCACAAAATAATTTCCAGGTGCTTTTCAGGCTCACTCTAGTGTGAAACTAGAGTTAAACCCTGTGACCTGATCCAGAGCAGGGCAAAATGGCAAAAAAGTAGAGACTGTAATTTCTCGCCTGTTGTAGTTCACAAACACAGATTTGTTATAAAGGGACATTTAATTCATTTCAGTTTACTGAGTGAATTTAGGCCTCAATCTAGCAACAATCTCCTAGCAAACAAAAATATTTGGTCACACTTAGTTTTAATGTCCAATTCTCTCTATATTGACAAACCATTAACTACGACTTTTCCCTCAATAAACTCCTAATATGCTGCTTATTAATAGTTAGTAAGGTACTTGTTAGTTGTAGGTATTGGGTACATTATGAATGTAGAATAATGGTTCCCTGTAAATATGTGCTTTATAAGTACTAAAAACCAGCCAATATGCTAGTAATATGCATGCTAATAAGCACTAGTTAATAGTGAGAACTGGTCCCTATACAAGTGTTACCAAATATGTTATTCTAATGTTCTCATTACGTTATGAAAATGTTATTTCTGAATGTTCTAGGAACATTTAAAAACCTTAGACGAACTACTCTAAACTATAAAAAAAATGTTCCATGAACAATGTATCAATAGGTAACAGTTTTGTGCTAATGTTTTGAGAACATTAAAGACCAGATAACTTTGAATGAACATTCTCTTATTTTACTGTAATGAATTCCCTTACATTTAGACAGCAAAAGTTTCCGCATAAGACTGTTAGAAACCTTATACTTACTAACTAACCCATACGTTAACATGTCGAAAAGTGAAAATCCAAAAGTCGCATTAACGAACAGCTTACTGAAATAAAATTGTTTGGGTGAAAATATCAATACAAACAAACTTTTAGGCATATTATGTATGTTGCTTACCATGCATCACACTTTAGCTTAGCCAAACATGCTAACAAACAAACGGTCTTTTAAACCCAGTTTTGTATGGCAGGTCCACAAATAGCCTCTATTTTTGTTGTCATGGTGCCTGACAGGTGGAGTTGCCTGTTGATGTGTTCCCTATTGGGGGCGGGGTCGTTGATTGGGTGTGGCCAGGGGTGGGTGGGGCATTCCCTTACATGTTTCCTAAGAAAAGGGGCCTCTTGGTAGAAAGTAAACAAGTTCTTTTGGTTTTGAAACAGAGCTCAACTGAATCAATTAATAGGCAAATAATGTGTTTCAGGAGTCACACCGACTGCTCCATAGGCAGTAAAGAAACCTTTACTGGCTCACATCAAGGGAGAGGATTTTATCAGGGATATAGAATGGCCCATTGCAAAATAAGGGCCTTTCTCACCGCTTTAGTTCTAGAACTAAATGTACAGTACTAAAGTATTTCTATTATATCTATTTCCCAGTATCATTTAAAGGGTTTCATTCGCACCGACAGTGTGTACTAGGAAGTGCGTAAGCCAGTCGAAGACAAGCGACATCATTTTTGCTGTCGTTCAACAAAAACCACGAAACAAAGGACGGCTGAAACAACATTACCACGTGTTGATGGATTGGAGGACCGCTGTAGGGGGATCGGATCGTGTTTTTGTTGTGTCTCGCGGGTTTCACAACAATGGACATGGAAAGTCGATGTATACGTAAGCGAATCGATGAAGAACGGAAACGCGGGACTAAGATCTCCAACGACATGCAGTGCTACATTTCTACAAGTGCCTGCACTTCAGCCGTCCCGTCCATTCCAGGGGGGCTAATCGCTGTTCTACTTCTTGTGCGAAATAAGTTGACAACTATGTTTCAGTATGTTACTCACAAGCATTTGTAATCAGGCGGGTTGAGGGCGTTTCCCGTACTCAGTGCTTGCCAATCACTGTCTACTACGCCCGATTATACCATTGTGCTGGTTGAAAGGAAAAAATGTTTATTTGATTACCCTGCTCCGGAGTAGGAGCTAATTTGGTTCTAGAAATAGGCAGTCCGGTACTAAAATCGCTCCTAGTTCCGGCAGTGCGAACACGCCGAAAATTGGGTAGTTCCACAATTAGTTCTGGTAGTATGAAAAGGTTCCTGCAGTGCGAAAGGCCCTATAGTGAATGCTGCTCCTTTTTAGTCAAGTCGATAGATCTCTGTACTTTCACCGTATATGCCAAAGATTTCAACACTGTGAAAACCTTCAATTCCACAGCCTCATTAGCTGCAGCCTGCTGCACGATCTCCAATCAAAGTCAGGTTAGATCCATGCAGTATATCGCCTGTAATCCATCCAATTTGTTCTGGAGCGTAACAGGAGAGAGACTGCGTGGAGGGTACCAAAGAATGTATGGAGCTGCAGCATGTTGTTGACTGGCTTTCATATTGTCCTGATGCTGATAAGGAGCTTAAACTGTCTCCATCAGCACCCCATAGGATCACTCAAATCTGACAACACAACAAGTACACAAAGACTTGACTGTGCCTGGCTTCACTTTAGAGGAAACGATGATGTAAAAGGCCTTGTGCACGTTCTGAAATCAGAGGGGATGAATCCTGTTGTTTACTTTCCCTTCATCAACTCCCAGAAAAGACAACAGACTTTATTTTCCAAATCAGTGTAGAAATTCTCACAAATGCTTTTTGCATCTCACATCTTAAGTCCAATAAGAGAAGGCCAGAAAACAAAAGAGTGGCAATTCAAACTGACCTTGAAAAAGTGTAGCATGCTTAAATAAAATTAAAGTGTGTAAGTGTTTTTTTTTCTCCTGTTGCTGTTTAATAGTGCACAGACAATTAAGCAACTCATTTGTAGGTTGACTTCCTGTACAGTGGTGAAGCGCAGAGGATATTTTCACAGTCTTTATCTTGTCATGGACTTGGGAGCATTTGGATTCAGTCTTGACATGAATGTCTTCTGGTCTCGGTCTTGTCTCGAACATCCTACACTGTAAAAAAAAAAAAAAAAAAAAAAAAAATTTTTTATATTTACAACATAATTTTTGGCACTCGTGTTGTGTTGACTGTTGCCTCAAACCACTGTGAGGCTTTAGAGGGGGCGTTCCTGTGTTTTGTGTTCCTGCCTGTTCTGGTCATGGACTCCATGGACATTTCCCATCATGCTCTGTTTTCATTAGTGTCTACCTGGTTCAGCTGTGTTCCATTTCCTGGTTGGTCCTGTGTTTGTGTATATTAAGCCCTGGTCTGCTATTGTCGGTGTGAGTTGTTGATAAGTGTTACCTCCCTGTGATTCCATCGTGCATTTTGGATGCTTATTGCTGTGGATTATCATTAAAGGATCTTGAACTGCATTTGGACCCGCTGCCTGTTGCCTACTTGTGTTCAATCGTAACAGGTTGCCAGAATCATTTTGTAAAAAATACAGAATAACTGTAAAAACATTTACAGAACAAAACCAACTGTACATTTTACAGTATAACTGTATCAAACAATCCAATTTGAGTTTTAAACTTGTAAATTTTCACCATGCAACAACTGCTATAGAGGCTACTAACTCTTTTTTGTATCTTAATCTAATTGACAATCAACTAATTACTAATGCAGTGGTAAAGAGACAAACATACGAAAGAATAGAATCGTTTCATCACAAGTGCTTTTTCCTCCCCAACTGCAGTATATACTAATAATAGAAGGTGGGCTAGCATTCCCAAACACGCAAACCCTAAACCGCATAAGGGGAACACCGACTACACTTAAAGGGGTCATGTGATGCTTTTTTAAAGATCCTTATTTGGTGTATTTGGTGTAACAGAATATGTTGACCATGCTTTAAATTGGTTTCAAAAAACATATTTTTTCAAATACTGTACATTATTGTAGATCTTCTATATGCCTCTATGCCCCGCCGCTCTCAAACGCTTAGTTTTCTACAAAGTCCCTCCTTCCGACAATCGCAGTCTGCTCTGATTGGCCAGCTGAGCCAGTGCATTGTGATTGGCCTAACACCACAAAAACTCCACCGCAAGCACTCGTCGGAAATGTAACGCCCCGTACCATAATCGCGAGCTTCATCTTTCAAATAAATGTAAAGACAGAGCCCGAAGGGGAACAGAGTCGCGTGACAGACTCAGTGATGAAGCTGGTATGTGTTTGCTGTTAAGACAGCTGACTCCACTGTGATGTTCTCGTGCTTCTCGTCTCCTCTCTCTCTCTCTCTCTCTCTCATGCTCTCGATCGCTCATCTCACCTCTGCGTACACACCACACACACACACCCACAATGTCAAACTCTGCATTTGTACGTCAATAGCAATCCTTAAACTAATACAAACAGTAGCTGATTCAGAACGCCATGTCATAGCAAAGTCATGAATTACCTCCTCCGGAAGTCCTCGTTTCACGAACGGTCATCCATAAAATTCGTTGCTGTTCTGTTGTAAGTAAAAAATCCCCCCTTTTTTTTAACAAAAAAGATTCCTAAATGCTTCTATTTTCGGAAGGCCAAATAAAGTGATTTTGTTTTCGCCTAGAAACACACAGCGTCTCCCGACATGGCTGCTTCAACACTAACGGGGTTACTGAAACCACACCTTCTTTCTTTCCATGAACATTTGGACGGCATTATGCAAATATTTCCACATAGTGAGGTAGATATGTGGGGGATATGTGTGTTAGAACGAGCCATTTTAGGGCCGGTTTAGGCAGAGTCTTAACTTTGATTAAGAATATCTCTTTGGTGTTTGAGACTTTAGTTTCAACTTCAGGGATCTTATCTATGGACAATCAGCTTGTAACACTCCAAAGAGTGAAGGAAAACTGAAATCGCATCATATGCCCCCTTTAAAATGCATGAACTTAATTAAATAAGAAGATGTAACATAACCAACATGTACATAACTGATAACAAACAGACAAACTATTAATACGGCATAAATTAAACTGCTTTCAAATGGGAAGTGTCACTCAGGAATTCTGGGAATATCAGTCTACAGCTTTATACTGTAAATTATACATTGATTTGTTCTTTTTTTACTTCTAAAAACTGTGAAATTAACTGCATTTTACTGTAAAATTACATGAAATCTACATGATCTTTTACAGTTTTTCTTCCTGTATATAGTATGGGAACTTACTGTTAACCTATTAACAGTTTTTTTTTACCATAGTGTTTTTGTAATATTTTACAGTTAAAATTACACTAATTTTTTACTGTGTACACAGATCTTGGCCTGAACATGGACTTGAATGAGCTGGTCTTGATTACAACACTGTTCAAAAGATCATTGTGTTTGTCTGAGCAGTTCAATATGTCATCTTCTGTCTCAACCAATGGCATGAGTTTAGGGTGGTACTACCTGTTTTATTATCGATGTAAAGTGATGGGTGGAGCCAAAAAGCCAGTATGAATGTTTGGGATTTTGTTTTTCTTCTGAAAACACTTAAAGTCAGTGTCACACTTTAGTTTGAGTAACAATTCTTACTATTGACTAACTATTAACTATGACTTTTGCCTCAATAAACTCCTAATTTGCTGCTTATTAATAGTTAGTAAGGTAGCAGTTAAGTTTAGGTGTGAATAAGGTAAGATTGAGGGATCTAGAGTATGGTCATGCAGAATAAGTCATCAATATGTGCTTTATAAGTACTAAATACACAATCTGCTAGTAATATGCATGCTAATGAGCAACTAGTTCATGAATTGGTCCCTAAACTAGTGTTTAATGAAGTCAAGGTAATAAATGCCTTTAAAATCACTTCACCTCTGAAAGCACTTTCCTTTTCCGCTGACATCATTCAGGCTATGTGGACTATTGAATAATGTTACCTAATAATGTTACCAAATACACAGTTCCCGATAGATACATTCAAGTCCCAATTGTTGACGTACTTCTCACTGAAACAGGAAGAGGGGGTGTGACACTGAAGGATATTTTATTAATATCCAATAGCATGTAATATGGATGGGAGCAATAAAATGTTCATTTGTTTGTATTTCTAAGATATAATCTGATTACTGTTGTTGCTATATGCATTCATTTGGTTGAATATGATACTTTTGTTTAAGCAAATAATGCAATTGATATTTTAGAGGGCAGAATACATTTTCTACAGAGCCCCTAGATCAGTGATCCTCAAATCTGGTTCGTGAGATCCACTTTCCTGCAGAGTTTAGCTCTAAACCTAATCAAACTCACCTGAGTTTGCTAATCAATGTTTTCCAGATCATTAGAAAATCACAGGTATAGTTGTTTGATTAGGGTTGGAGCTAAACTCTGCAGGAAAGTGGATCTCGCGAGCCAGATTTGAGGATCACTGCCCTAGATGGACACTGAGCTAGAAAAAAAAATGAAATGGGATGAAACATATATTTCAGTTCTTTTGCATTTGCTCGCAAAACATTTGCATTCTCTCACAGAAGTAACAGAAGTATTGCGTTTCAAGAAACCTCAAAATCCCTAGCAAAACACATTCTCTCACAAAAGTATTGCATTCCCCAGAGAAACTTTCTGTTCAGTTGCAAAATATTTGCTTTCACTTGCAAAACTATTGCATTCCCCTGAAAAACTATGTGTTCACTCACAAAGCTCTGAATCACTTTTTAATTTGTTTTTTGACAGGACTTGTGATAAAATCACTCAACTAAACAAACACATTAGAATGTTAATGTTGTCCTATTTACCAAGGATGCAGAAACAGGCCCGTGAAGTCTCCTGAACTCTAAACTGCGTTGAAAAGACTTTATCAAGCAACTCAATAAGGACTAATGGAGATGCTTCCAGAAAGTTGCTAATCGCACAAAGAATGGTGGAACAGAACTTTAGCACCAGGCAGATGGGATCATGTTATTTGGCGAAATCGCTCCCTAAAACCCAGCAGACATTAGCCACACATGCTAAATGGTTCCCATGCATTTACATATGCAGTGTGGACCTCCCTGCTGATAATTCTCATTAGAGAGCTATTCAATATAAATCTTTCATGACAAAGACAGATTGACCCCGTTGGATTTTAGGGGGGGGGGGTGGTTTAAGGCTAACTTTGTTTATTGCAATCAAGACCAAATGTTGAACAGTAGGAATTGTGACCAAATACCTGAAGATTGGCTATTTACTGTTTGACTAACTACAATGACCGTGTCTCAAAACTGAGTTTGTTAACTCGCTATTACTTACATGGACTCTTTTCTGCTCAAACAGCATCTTAACTAATGGAATCTCATATAAGTGATCTGAGCTGCTCTTCATTAGCTGTTTCATTAACAAGCACTTTATGTCATAGCTATATCTAACATTTGCATTTAGCTAATGGGCAATAAGCGTGTATACACTTTTGTTGACATACACTAAACATTTATTTAGAGCTTTAAAAGCCCACTGCTCACGGTGTGTGTGTGTGTGTTCACTATACCAAAAAAAAAAAGAAAAAAAAAATGGCTGTGTGTGTGTGCACTTGGATGGGATAAATGCAGAGCACAAATGGGACACCATACTTGCCTACACATAACGCCACTTTCACTTAAAAAAAATAATTTAATGACTGTTTGAGCCTGAAATATCTGACTTTTCATTTTCAAATTTGAATAGTTTTTGATACTCTTTTTGGGATTTTTCTGAAACATTATAAGAGACATTTGATTGTCTTTTTTATAAGGAAAACATCTAAGAAGACATTTCTGAAGCCTAAAGGAGACTATTTTGATATTAAAGAGATTTAATTTTTAGTTTTTCTTCAACATTGGTTAATACACACAAAATATATAAATATCACACAAAATATTGTTTGATTGAACTGCTACTTTTCAGTATTTAATTTTTATGTAATATTTTATGCAATATATATTCATATGCAATAATTAGCTTACCACAGTATCCCATGGTCTTTCGGACAATACCATGTTTTTTTTTTTTCTGTTGTGGAAGAACCATGGTATTCTGTGCTGTATGTTGAGTTATCATGTGAATACGGAGTATGGTCAATACCATAGTAACACTGCAGTATTTTTTGTAAGGGACATCTTGGATTGAATTTATGTATTATGCAATAATGTGCATGCATACATGTGATTCCTTGTTAAATTTCGCTCAACAGGTTAGGTTGCGCTTTATTTCAATAGTACACTTTAGACATTCTGTTATAAGTAACTTTGCAACTACATGTTAACCAACTCTCATTAATTTGCAACTATGTCCAGTAACTCTCATTAGAGTATTAGTAGACTGTTAAGTTAGGCTTAGGTTTAAGTTTATAGGGTTAGGGTTAGTAGAATAAGTTGACATGTACTTGCAAAGTTACTTATAGTCAGTAGAATGTCTGTTGGGGGAACATCAAAATAAAGTAGAAATTAATAATCAGATAGTCTACTAATACTTTAATGAAGGGTAGATGCCATGTAGTTACTTATATGTCTACTAATGTCTACTAGAAGTGGACTATCAGAATAAAGTGTTGTCAAAACTTAAAAGACAGAAGGTATCATAACTTTGTTCCTAACAATTTGAGAAAGCCATTTCTTCAAAAGTATGTCTGCGTTGCCCCTAAAGGCTATCTAGATGCCATTAGGTTTTGAGACACATCCCATATGTCATGTGTTAGAGCATAGCTACGCTGCTAATGCAGTGAGGACGTCATTCAACCTCTCTCTTCCTCTCTAAAGCTCAGAGGCCTGCCCACCTGCTGGCCTGGCTGATGACTGGATAATTAGATTGCTTTGCATCAGTGCCTCCCTTCTCCTGTAGAACGCATCAGTATAATCCAAACCCCATGCTGACTGGGGATTGGAGTACAGCGGACGCCCCCTTCCAAACTGCTCATGGAAGGAGGTCACAAACAGAAAAGTTTCATCAAATAAGCTCACTGGAGTCTTCTGGAAAACAAAAGAAAGCTTGATTGCCATACCCTGATTAAATTTGCATATTCAAATGCCAGAATAATTCATAGCACAAGCAGCTCACCATCTTCTGTCTGCAATTAGTTTATTGCTCAAATTCTCTAGTTTGATTTACAGAAACCTCATCAGAAGAGATGCACATCTGTAGACATTATTTTGGAACTTGGGTTGCAAATGTTGTTGTTGCCTATTTCTGCACAAATATGCACAAAATATATACATGAACATAACTATACTGTTAGCTAGTGGTTTGTTTAAGCAAGCCTGTACTCAGGTTAATTATTTTCTTAAATCTGTTCAATAATATACAATATAATTAATGTATACAAAAGCCCCACCCTATATTTATTTTCTCATTAAATATCACATTTTAATCAGAATAACATCACACTGTGGAAATTAAAATGGTTTGTGATCGCTGTGTCATGTTGACATTAACATTATTTTATAGTAACCCTGTTTTATATGTACCAGCTGAGCTTTTAATTATAAAATCACTGAACATAATAATTAATTACCAGCAATTAGCTAATGTTAACTGAGAAATATAATTAATTACATTAGAAGCGCAATTTAAATTAGATTCCATGAAGTTATACAGTAGGGCTGAGGTCACCAAAAAAACACATTTACATGTTTAGAAAATCGTACATTTCATTAAGACTCAATTAACAAACTCCATACGCTCCCCACAATGTATTAATGAGGAATTCTTTGAAGTTTAAGATTGTTTAATGTAACAGTTCACTAAAAATGAATGAGATATTAATATTAAAAGCATTTTTATTTTGTTCAGTTTAGGGATGGTGAATTCTCTTGTATTTGCTTGTCACACTACCTCCGTAATCATCGTCACACAGTCTGATTTATTTACTTATGAGTATGGAAGCTAAATGCTTCAACTTAGCTGTGATAATACTCAATGGACAGTGCAGTGCAAGTACACTCTTAAAAATAAAGGTGCTTCAAAAGGTTCTTCAAGCGAGGCCATAGAAGAACCATTTTTGGTTCCACAAAGAACCATTCAGTCAAAGTTTCTTTAAAGAACCATATCTTTCTTACCTTTTTATAATCTGAAGAACCTTCTTTCGCCCCAAATAACCTTTGTGAAACAGAAAGGTTCTTCAGATGTTAAAGGTTCTTTATGGAACCATTTAGACAAAAAGGTTCTTCTATGGCATCGTGAAGCACCTTTATTTTTAAGAGTGTATGTCATGCAAGTAAACTGCCCATCCAGTGGGTCATGCAGTGCACACCAGTACCATAGTCTACTTTTTGGTGCCATGAATACCACCAAGCTAAGAAAACAAGACAAAGACATCTAGGTG
Source organism: Sinocyclocheilus anophthalmus (assembly GCA_018155175.1). Taxonomy (NCBI): domain Eukaryota; kingdom Metazoa; phylum Chordata; class Actinopteri; order Cypriniformes; family Cyprinidae; genus Sinocyclocheilus; species Sinocyclocheilus anophthalmus. The sequence goes on from JADLZN010004179.1 coordinate 92,137, forward strand.
ATTGGGTCTTAATTTATGCTGATAGTCACTGATATTCCTTCCTTCTGCAGGAGCAAAGACATTTCCTTTGCGCTTGTTTTCAGTACACCAAATGGTATTGATTCTTGAGTCACATGATGCATCAAGTATATATGGCAAAAGGGAAAATTTCCAGTGATTAATTACTTTACCCAGTAAAGCCTGACTTATATAATGATATGGATACGCTGAGTGCATGGCATATATACTTTTCAGTGTTTTTTTTGTTTTTTTTATTTTAATAGAACAGTTTTAGAACCTTTAGACAAAAAAAGTGTTTATATCATATTTGATATAGCAGGATTTTATGTTTCATATACAGTGGGTATAGAAAATAATCACCCCCCTTTAAAGTAATCACATTTCGTTGCTTCAGCAGCCTGAAATGAAGGCAGACACAGATTTTATTTTATCCAGCTGCATTTACTCAATGCAACTTATAATATCCAAGTGAAAGATATGACACCAACACGTCAATAAATACATAAATAAATAAAAATAAAAAACAGAATCACTGAGTTGGAAAAAGGATCAACCCCTTGTGTCAGTATTTTGTTGAACCACTTTTTGCTTTAATTATAGTCTTTAGTCTGTTGGGATTTGTCTCAAATAACTCTGCACATCTAGATTTTTCAATATTTGTCCACTCTTATTTGCAGAACTTACAGGATTTATAGGGTTAACTTGACTCTGTTTCTTACCAACAAAAAAAAAAAAAATACAATATATACAATCTGCATAGGCAGCGATTGTCATACACTGCTCCTCAGAAGACTTGACTTTAGAGTTGTACTGTTAACATTTTGCTAAGCTAATAACACGATACTTGAATGAGCTTTAAGGGGTCATGAACTGAGAAATCAAAAAATTCCTTGATCTTTTGACGTTGTACTGTGAAAACATCCTGCAAGTTTCAGAACTCAAAGCTTTCTTGTTAGTCTAAAAACAGCTTATATTGAAGCCAGTCTACCTAAATGGCAGGTTGTGGAATGTGCCACTTTTCCTCTGCAGAAGAAGATCAACGCCTGCTTCAACATCACTGCCTGCTTAGCCCCGCCCACCGATTCACACATGTAATGTAAATAACGAGAGATGCAAACGCAGGATTTTCAGAAAGACTGAAACTAAAAGACAATGCTGTGCTGACTATATTGGATCCGACAGTAATGTCGCAACACACAAGTGTGAGTAACTATTTTCATTACGTGATCACTATTGCTTAGTCTGTTATTACAGATCATTTGATATGTACTGAGTATTTATGCGTTTTAAACCTAAATCATAGCAGCATCCATTTATGAAGGCTGTAGGCTCTCAAACATACACAACTGTTAGCCAATCATAGCAGTGCACGTTTACTTCTGAGTCTACAATCGGCCACACCTATTCAATCAGAGTATTCCGATGAGGGGGGTCAAAACAGGACATAAAATAGTCCATTACTAAAATATGGTGTTTTTTTGTTGTAAAAATCTTGAAAACATTATAAGTGGACCTCAGAGAAAAGTACAAAATAATAAAAAAGGCAGTTTATGACCCCTTTAAAACATATAGAACACACGTTTACTGTATTGAGAAATATGGTTTGTTTTTAATTAGATTAGGTACTACACTGTGTTTTTTATGTATATACTGTATATATATATATAGGGCATGAGTTTCACTGTTATAATTTTTTTAGCTTTATTTTTATTTGTGTTTGGCAGTTAAATCACCAACTGTATGGAAAAGAGCAGATGGACATTATGCCAAAAAATTATTCTTTTGTGTTCAGAAACATGAAGGCGAGTTCACAATCACAGAAATGTCTTTCTTTTTTGGGGTGAAATATTGGATTAAAACCAGATGAGCACCCCGATGCCCATCCCGACACAAAAAAGCATGGAAACGTCTGAAACCCCCCGACTGTTAAAAGCTCTCAGAGCGCATTAGTCCAATTCATATAACATCTGCTTCAGATGCCAGGCTCTGATGAGTGGCTGAAGAGCATCCCTCCATGGCTTAGCTCTCACTTTCCTCTCACTCCCGGACTATCAATGCTTCACATGTCTGGTGGGTGAGTGTGTTCTAATTGCTGACACCACGTCTCTGGGCACTCGGAAGTATGCAGCCCTCTTTGCAGGGTAGATAATCCATTACCGTAAATCAGATGCACTAACATAGACAGGTGTTGCATGAATAATTAAAGGTTGCCACATTAGCGTCCATGTAGAAGCACCCGGTGTTGTTCGGCAAGAGATAAAAACACTGCAAAATTCATGGTTCAAAACAGGCCCATTCGCAAACATGGATAAATCACATTTATGCATAGAAATAGCCAAATTAGCAGCTAATGCATGCATAATTGACATTGTTCTATCTTGCGCTGACCCATTGAATTGTATCTATATAGTGGCACTTTTTGGGTTCTTTACTATTTATAGGGGCCGTTTTGCACCTAAATGTCACCTTTGGATTAATAAAGTCTGTTATGCCTGCAGTATGGGTATGAGGACATGTCCTGCAGCCTTCATTTGGCTTTTTTCTCTAATTAAGAGAAAGTGGAACGTCACAAGGGCAAGTAAATTATGACAGAATTATTCCTTCAAGTAGATCTTAGAAAAATGCATTTCGACTGACAACCCCAGGAGATGGAGATGTTTTTAAGCTTCCAGAAGAAACAGGCAGGGCCTGAAGACAATCCTCACTGATGCGGCAACCACAGGGAGTCCCAGCCACGACCTTGTTGAACCCTGCGGAATGCGCCAGGAATCCAAAGAGGTGTATTGCAAGGCGCACATGAGAGGGACCACCCAAAGGAATTATTATCATGCACCAAGTGCTCCGCATCACTGAGGGTACGTGAATAATCAGGAAACAAATCAATAGTTTTAGAATGAAGCAGTTGGGGATAAAGTAATCTGACAGCATAATAAAACAGCAGCTCAAACTATTTTCCGATAGGCAACAGTTTAAGCTTTCAATTCTCCTGTTTGTCCTTGTGCAAATGATGTGTTTACTGCTCCGACTTCACTACATTTGTGTGTGTGTTTTTCTTTGCATCACCCTGCAATATCAGCCACAGGTTATACTTGAGTTATGCAGGGGGTTCTAGCACGATGACATATCTGTATAAAAACTAAATGACGAGTAGTACTTAAGTGGTTCACAATGACTGATCAATTTTAAAGTCCACTCCCTGAGAAGTGATGTATCAATGTGTATACTTTTCCCTATGCCATTTGCAGTGTCTTTTACAGACTCACTTCAGATACACACTCACATTTATTTGGAATTTCACTTCTGGTCAAATACTGTAACTTGGATGGCACTACAGGCCAATTGAATTTAAAGGGGTCATGAACTGCCCTTGTTTTTTTAAAGGGGTCATATGATGCGGCTAAACAGAACATTATTTTGTGTATTTGGTGTAATGAAATGTGTTTGTGCGTTTTAAGGTTAAAAAACACATTATTTTCCACATACTGTACATTATTGTTTCTTCTCTATGCCTTTCTGAAACGCGTAGATTTTTACAAAGTCAATTCGGTTCTGAAAAAAGGAGGTGGCTCTGATTGACAGCTATCCAGTGCGTTGTGATGACGAATTCCTCAAGCGTGTGACGGAAATGTTACGTCCCTTATCATATTGTGATGCCTGCGGCAACCACATGTGACGACCCAGGCCTGGACCCGCTTAGTTCCATCTGGTTGTGAGCGTTTGAGGTTGTTTGAAAGCGATCCGGCGATCCACAGCGCGAAGTTGATGTTTTTCCTCAGTGACCAGCACGGATCAGCTCTAGGCTAAGTGATATCGTCCTCTTTTGGAAGGCCAAACAAAGTAGTTCACAACGAAACACAGCGCCTTCACGACATGGCGGCGGCAACAACAATACTACAGCGAGAATAAAAGTTACGCCTTCTTCCTTTCTGTGAACATTTGGGCGGCGTTATGCAATCACATCATGACGTAGATATGTGGGGGCATGTTAGAACGACCCGTTTTAGGTAGGTGTGGTTGACTCTTAACTTTTATAAAGAATATCTCTTTGGATTTGAGACTTTAGTCTTTGCAACTTTACAGATCTTCTTTATGCACCAAGAGCTTGTAACACTCCAAAGAAAAAGGAAACATTTAAATTGCATCATATGACCCCTGTAATTATTTTGTGCTGTCTGAGGTCCACTTTGCCTCTCTCTTATTTACACTACATGCGCGAATCGGTGGGCGGGACTTAACAGGCAGTGATGTAGAAGCAGGTGTTGATCTTCTTCTGCGGAGGCGGGATTTAGCCACACTATTATGTCATAAAGTGGCACATTCCACAACCTGTCATTTTGGCAGATTGGCTTCAATATAAGACGTTTTTCGACTAACGAGAAAATTTTGAGTTCTGAAACCTACAGGATGTTTTTATAGTACTATGACCTCTTATGTGTCAAGGGAATTTTGGTTTCTCAGTTCATGACCCCTTTAAATAAATTACAAATCACTATATTTTACTGTAATATTATTTTGTTATGCTTTAAAAAGTAAACATTTTAATGAGTTGACTAACACCGTGTCTACACCGGTGTCACATCGTGCCACAACAGCTAAAAGCTGTCTACACTGGACGCAACAAAATTACTGTTGCAAATCATTTGTACTTTGTGTCAGTACATCATGAATGTAAACAGGTGTAGACACGGTGTAACATATTAAAATACATGTAAAGTACTTGATTATAAGTTTAACTGTAGTGTCATTCAATAATACGTTTATAGTTAATATATTTTAATGTACCAAAATGGAATATATTTAAATACATAACATACACGTTTCAATAGAAATGACATTTAAGTATATTTTAGCTTACCATAAATGCTTGTCAGTACATTTGACAGTACTCTTTACCTATATTTTAAAGACTGTTCTGTTTTTTAACTACATTTTAAATATAATTATGAAATTACAAATACAAATGTACTTAAGTAGGCTAAAAAACATTTAACTAATTGCATTTAATATAAATGTAAACTATAATAGATGTTCACTGAATTGTAAATAACACGTGAAAGTGTGTGAAAACATTACATTCAGTTTGACCTTAAGAATATATATTTTTAAGTATATAAAATGCACTTTTAAAGCATGCTAAAGTGTACTTCTTTTTCACAAGGGACACCTTGATTCCAAAGCATTTCCAGCATCTATTGTGCAAAATGGAAAACACCACCTATAATGTCAGGGTATGTGTTAACATAAAATGTTCTTTCATTCACAGAATCGATGGATAATCCAAGCTGTGCCGGTTGTTTTGCCATTTTTTTTTTGGCACAAGGGGGGTTGTTGTTTTTGTGTTTCCCTGCTTTAGAAACATTCTTACAGTAAAGGATGCTAATTGGGTTGAGAAGTGAAGAAAAGTAAAAAAAATAAATAAATAAATGAAGTTTTAAAGTACATCCATGAAAATAGAGTGGAAGTCAGTGAGGGATGAGATTTGGAGGTGAGATTCTAAGAGCAGTCCAGTGGAATAATTCATGGGATATTGATCATTAACTCGGGTGACCAGATCGAAAGAGTGTGGCGTCTTGTCTCTTCTTAGCATTTAAAGAGCAGAATAAAAACAAAGTGCCAAAAACCCACAACACAGCGCTTGATGACTAAAAGAGCTCCTGCCACAGAAGTTCTAGTCATATCAATGTCACATTGAAAACACTAAGCGTTACACTATTTAACTGACGGATAAAAACAGATTGGAAAATCCATAAAAGCAATGGGCAGTAATTATTTGTAGCATGGCCACTGTAGTACATATTACTGTGTTCAGAACCCATTACTGACTCCAGAATGTTGTGTCAGCAATCGCTTTGACTTTAAAGGAATAGTTCACACAGATGTAGATGAGTTTGATTTACTTCATCTGGAACAGGTTTGGAGAAATTTAACATGACATCACTTGCTCATTAATGGATCCTCTGCAGTGAATGGGTGCCGTCAGAATGAGAGTCCAAACAGCTGATTAAAAACATCACAATAATCCACAAGTAATCCACATGCCTCCAGTCCATCAATAATGTCTTGCGAAGTGAAAAGCTGCATGTTTGCAATAAACAAATCCATCATTAAAAGGTTTTTTTTTTTAACTGTTGTCCATAATCCATAATATTGTGAAAAAGCCATTATTCTGAATCAGGAGAGAAATATGCACAGATCAAGCAGCCTAGAACAGTTATAAACAAATATGTCAGTGGATTTTGATGTGAGAGGACAACAAAGGATGGTCTTTTTCACTGTAGGAAGCATTATTATGGATTATAGACTAGTACTTTGGCCAGAAGCAACAGTTTAAAGTTAAAACACCTTAATGATGGATTTGTTTCTTGCAAACATGCAGCTTTTCACTTCATACGACTTTACAGGAGAGTGTGGAATACTGGTGGATTGTTGTAATGTCTGTATCAGCTGTTTGGACTCTCATTATGATGGCACTCATTCACTGCAGAAGATCCATTGGTGAGCAAGCAATGCTAAATTTCTCCAAAACTGCTCCGATGAAGAAACAAACTTGAGCTTGGCTTGAGGGTGAAATTTTTGGTTTTCAGCAAATTTTCATTTATGGCTGGACTATTCCTTTAATGTGGACAAGTGCTGATTGTGATCCAGTCACTACAAATGCATGTTAATAACAGGTGTAAAGAATGTCACCTTTGAGTCACTTATCTAGACACTTACCCTGGAATTCCGGAAGGACAGAATCAGTCTTGAGAAAATAATTCTCTTAAAACTCAATTCTGTGTCCAACACACTTTGTTGAGAAAGCGAATCGATCAAAAAAAAAATTTTTAAATTTTTTTTTTTTTACAAGAACTTCCACCGCTCCTCTTCATCTAGAACACACACACACCTGAGGCCTTTTAAAAATATACATCACATTTATTTCAACTGTTACAGACCAGCTTTGCTCTGTCTACAGAAATGTTTGGGCATGACAAGTTGAGTCCAAACCCTTTATCTCTGACTCGTCCATCAGTCCCCCTGTTGCCCAGCAACCTTGCTAGTTCTCAAACCCCACCGAACGTAACAAAAATGAAAACTGAAGTTCAAAAACTTGGACGCAGCCGACCAAAACACACCACTGTTCCACTTTTTTTTTTGTTTCTCTAAAGGTAACACAATGTACAAAAAGCAAGTCTGGAAATAGTAAGCTTTTCAGCACTATAAAAATTTTTTTTTTTTTTTTTTTTTTCTTTGTTGTCTCTACACTCTCCACATGTGAATAAGAAAACAATGCACTTATTTCTACTGAGCTTACTCTGCGTTTGCTTGTTGGGCAGCCAAAGGGTCAAATGGATGCAGTAACGTAACAAGGGAAGCCACAGCGGCACAGAGCAGCGGCCAGCCTCAGCAGCTTGGAGCACTGTACTGGAAGGCAGTCCCTAAAAAAAACGCATTACAGTTTCGTGGAGATTTTAAACAACTGTCTCCACACTTTGTACAGCATGATACTACAATGATATCCCAAACAGAAATCTGGAAACAAATATGCCCAGAAAATAAAAACAATGGAGTTGTCTGGATTTGGAGGCATTTGTTGATGCTTGGAAAAGAAGCGCTTCCCTTTGGCTGGCCCTTAGGTCCTGCTGATGGTACAGGCCAAAGCAGGCAGTTTGTGTGGAGGAGGGAGAGCCCATCCCCTTCATACAGGGTGGCTGGGAGTGGTCATTTGAAGGAAGGCGGAGGGAAGGTTTAAAGGAACAGTACATGACACAGTAGCCTCACAAGGGAAAAGAAGGCACCATTAATGACAGGAAAAGAGCAGTCCATGTCAAGCTTGGAGGCAGATTTGGACAGCGAGCTGCCCACTCTTCGCCCGCATCGGGAATAAAAAAAAAAAAGAGAGAGAGAGAGAGGAGGAGAGACGAGGGCGAGAGCGAGAGATGAGAGTTTACATGCTGCTTCCTGACACCACCTCCTACCCCCTGAAGTTTGTTACGTCTCAACTCTCCGTTTCATCATCGTATCTCTCTTAACTTTCTCGTTGCGCCGTCACCAAAACTTCTTTTTTGTGAAATGTTTTAGATTCTAACCAGACAACACACCCCTCACACTTTTTGGTACGCAGAGCCACCCTTTAAACCCACAAATATCTACCTCATTTTATGTTTTTTTGGATTTTACAGTTTAAATACCATATTAGCAGTTCGCACAAACCACAAATCTATTATAAAATGTATTTTTGATTATTTAATTTGGATTGTTTTTATTTCTATATTTTTCATTTATATGATTTGTACGCTTCATCAGCTCATGAACCCTAGACTTTTCCCTGAAAAGAACTCTCAGTGGTTCTCGAACCCCAGTTTCTGTTAGATTTAAATGAAAAAAAAACACACAATTATTAAAACTTTAAGAAAAATTAAAATTAAGAAAAAAAAACCTAATAATAAATGAATACAAACTCTACTATAATATACTATACTAAATGTTATCTCAATTTTATTAAAATGCCACTGGTGGGAGATCTTCAGTATTTAAACTTTACATTCATCTTTAATCGTTCACGTTTATTGGTGTTCACAAACCAAACATAAATAGAGTGTCATTCAAAGTGTGCACACACTGACATCACTGTAGTTTTCAAAGAAACAGTTGGATATGAGGATGGAGTATCAGCTACTAGCAACAGCAAACAACAGACTCAACAGAAAGTGGCTTAAGACTGAAATGATCTAAAAACAATGTTTGAATGGAGTCTGGGCAACTTTAAAGAAGTTTGAGCTGTAATAACTGCAGAACGTTGTGGAGAAGTAAAAGGCCCCACAGAGCTACTTTGCATGCACTATAATTACATCTTACATAGCAGAAAGAAAATACAGGTCTTGGGAATAAGAAATCAAAAACACATTTTTTAATATTTGCTCTAAAATAGTCCACTAGTCCTAGTAGTATAATGATGGTAAGCTTTAAATTTGTCTTTCCTTTTGAGAGTGGAGGAAAACTTAATTGGCTGTGTTGGTGTGCAAAGGGAAGGTAATTAAAGGGGAATTATGCAAAAGCAGTCAAGCCTACTGCCATATGTATACATCCTCAAATCTGAAAAACCACCCAGTGAATATGACCCGAGCCATCGCTTACCTGAGGAGGTGAGCACTCTGACCTGAGCGCTGGCGGCTCCTTCACCTCCTTCACTGACTGCGCGCACCTCGATGATGTATGTTCCCCCCTCAGGTAGCGTCAGGACGACGGCTGAGTTTGGAGTCCTCATGACTTGGCTGTGGCCCCGTCCCTCTTGACGCAATAATACCTACAATGGGGAAAAAAATTGAAAAAAAAACATCAAACATGTGCAGTGTATTGTGTTTTACTTTACATCCACAGTATCTGTGCGATACCGACCTTGTACCCAATGACTTCTGACTCGTTGTCCCTTGCTTTCACTGGATCCCAGGATAGAGAAACATTGTTCCCCTCCTGAATCCACATCAGGTTGCCTGGGGGTAGACTTGGGGCTGAAAAGACATAGTGAGAGAGAGAGAGAGAGATAACCAAACAGTAATATAAAAAGCTCATTCAAAAAATGAAGGTCTGTAATGAACAATAATCACGTTAAATGTAATATACAAACTATTATCCTCCTCTCAAGACCTATTTCATCCATCCTTCTATATGCTAGACAGCACTTTGTTGACAGAGTGTGCAAAACGGTCACAATGCACCAAGTTTCCAGCAACAAGCCATTCATCTGTCTACAATGAACCTCGAATTGTTGTGTGATATGACAATCACATTAGAAGATACTGCATTTGATGTGTAATGAGCAGTCATGTAGAGTGGGGTTTTTGCAATGAGCTACTAATGGAGTGCTGCAGAGATGACATACCCAGAAATGAGCACTCTTCTGGTTCCATCATCCTAAAGTCAATGGTTTTTTTTTGAATGGGGTTTTTGGTTAAATGCCTGAAATCAAGTCTGTGGTTAACAAGCTCAAGTCATTTGACATTTTATTCTACATAATATACATGAAATACATCAGTGATACCACCTTGTAATTTTAAAAGCTTTTACTTGTCTTTAAAACACCAGTTGCAAACAAACATGTAAATGGGACTGCAGAGGTTGTTGGACACATTCAATTAGCTTTTTACTTCTGGCGACTGTATTTAGGCTTTAAAATTCATAAAAATTGCCTTCATTTGGGAAGATTATTGTGATGAACAAAATGTGTAAATATTATAAACTTTTGTCGGTCACAGAGTTCATTTTTTGCAGTAATCCAAAAGCCAATGGAAAAATCCTATTGAGTTCTTGTCAAGGGAACTAGGGTGATGTGGGTTGGTCTACAAAAATACATCATTGCAGCACCATATACATACATATACCTATTCTATACATTATTGACTTGCTATACCTCTTCTATGAACCTGCTTTTAATTTCTAAATGAAAATTAATTTCAGTATTTTCTTGGCGGTATACAGTTGAAAATGTAAGGATGACACAACTATTTGAAAATTATAATGAAGGAAAATAAGCTGGAGAAAGCAATATTCTATCTATCTCTCTATCTACGGATCTATCTATCTATCTATCTATCTTAGGTGGTCTGTCGGTCGGTCTGCTGTCTCGTCGTATTAATATATATATATATATAATTCAGTATCTATATATATATATATATATTTTTTTTTTTTTTTTTTTTTTTTTGTAAAGGAAACTTGAGTAGTTGCCATAATAATCTTCATTCTTATGATTGATGTGTGTCTAGGTCAGTAAGTCTCTTAAAATATCAGATAATTTGGTATTTTTAAGACAAGGCAAAGTTAGTTCACTAAAAATATGTGGCGCCTTTTCACACGTATAAAATATTATTTATGAATGAATTATTCATGATATTTGTAAAAAAAATATTGTATTGTTAAAAACATATTTTCAAACTTATGGAAAATACTGATTAAGTGTATACAGTTCAATGTATTTAAGGTGTAAAAAATTTTATTACTTTTTACTTTTTATATTTTTTTTGTCACTTTTGTAGAAAATGGTACAACGTTTTTTCAAAATATTAAACCAAGAGGAATACAAAGAGTACATTTCTAAGAGCTTTCAGTTTGTGTATTTATTCATTCATTCATTATTGGACAGTTTTCTTGGATCTTGGACAGTCTTATTTGTCATTGACGCTTTTTTAATTTTATAATGTATAATGCTTCCAAAGGAGTTGTTTTAAGGGAACTCACCATTTTTCTTAGTGCTGATCTTGATGGGTGAGCTGGCTGGTCCTTGACCGACGCTGTTGAATCCCTTCACAGAGATCAGATACTGCGTGTTTCCCTCCAGCCCCGTCAGCAGCATGGTCATCTCATTCCCCGTCGTCCTCTTCTTCTTCCCTGTCTCCTCCTGCTCCACGTCTTTCCAGAAGCTCACCTGTTCCCAAAAAGACAGTCTGTTGCACTTTCTGTCTTTCATTCATTTAAGAATTTTTGTATTGAGAAAGAAAATGAGACTGAGTTGCCTCAATAAATGAAAAAGTGAGAGTTGCCAATTTCTTGTGATATTGTGTCATTTGGTTTAAATAGCTGTCATATATTTAGCATGAAGGGCATAATAGGCGAGCATGTAATATCTCCCTGTGATGAAATACGATCATCTTTCTTTCTCACTGGAGGACACAACTGTGTAATTTAACTGCAAAAAATAATTTACTTTATTCAGAAAGCATAACAGTTGCAGAAATGATTAGGAAAATAAAGGGTTCACAATCATATATGTGCCTCTGTTCCAAAACCCGATGAGCTGCCTTTCTGTCTACTGCCTACATAGGCAGTTGCCTTCTCAGACAGCATCCTAACCATCATGGAACCTCATAAGTGATTGTTTTGGAACAATCTGCATAGGCAGCGATTGTCATACACTGCTCCTCAGAAGACTTGACTTTAGAGTTGTACTGTAAGCATTTTGCTAAGCTAATAACACGATACTTGAATGAGCTTTAAGGGGTCATGCACTGAGAAATCAAAATTCCCTTGATCTTTTGACATGTAAGAGGTCATCATACATGATCGATCTATATATATATATAATATATATATATATATAATATGATCTATCTATTATATATATATATAGTTTTCGTACCTTAAGTAAAACCTAAATCACAATTAGAAAGGTAGAAATACTAGAGAAATGAAATGTATTTTTATATTTTACATTATTGCAAGTAATGTTTATTTTTAAAGAATTATTTCAGATGCAAAAGAAAGCATTAATTTTAAAGAAGTGTTGCAACAATATAAATGTTTATGTCATTTGACAGTGAAATAATCATTGCATGACTTAAAGCGGTTAATTTCTTAAATAAATAAAATAAAACGTATTACTGACCTTTACACTGTGAAGGTATGTAGTACACAGTACACACTCAAATCAATCAATCCAAATCAATCCAATCAATCACTCAATCAATCATCAATCAGTGACAAAAATGCATCATGGTTGCCACAGCTCCAAATCAGGAATGTAGAATGATTCTGAAGAGATGACACTGAGACCGGGTAGGTGGTGAAAATCACTAAATATTAATATGAATACACTATGTATTACATATACCAATCTATTGACCATATTTAAAAGATACTTAAGTATAAAAAATGTAACATTATGTCACGATAGTGTTTTTACTGTAATTTAGATTTAATGAATGTAGCCTTGGTGAGCATAAGAGCCCTCTTTTTAAAAACATTACAAAATATTACCGACCCCAGACTTTTAAACACTTTATATATATTTTTTAAAACATTAAAGTCATATTAATTACATATACACAATTAATATTTTTCTTACATTTCCACCATACATGATGCTATCTAGGTAGGTACCAAACCATTTATTCATTAATTTCTCCCTCTCTTACCTCATATCCTTGGGGTCTTCCAGGGCCAGGATTCGGCGGCTTCCACATCACTTTAATTTCGGAGGAGGAGATGGCGAATGCCTGCATTTCTGTAGGAGGCTCCCTGGGTTCTGCATTTAAAAGCAGAATACTTCAGATTTCATAACAAATATTAAGTATTTGTAAATATTAAATAAATCATAAGTTATACACTCTATACGCCTGCTTGATGAAGTGTTTGGGATATATTTCATCAGTATCTCTTAGAGTCTAAGTGAATGTAAATGGTAAGTTGCGAAGCCCTGTGATCGTGAGGGAGAATCCCGCTGTGAGACTGAGAGGTGACAGAGACAGAACATCCATCATATTAGCAGCAGTCACAGCAAACGCCACTCACACGGTTGCCATAAAATCAGCCTGACACAGTGTGATCACACACTGAAACTGTTTGGTCCTCTTGATAATTTCTGTGTGGGCAGAAAAGTTCTCAAAGGCTCTCAAAGGCATTTTCATAAAACACACACAAAACTGAGATTAAGCCATTTAAAGGGATAGTTCACACCAACAATTAAAATTATGTCATAATTTGCCCATCAAGTGCAATACGAAATTAGAAATTCTGATGAGTTGTGCTTCAAAAAGAATACAAAAGTACAATAAAAGCAGTCTATATGACTAATGCACCATATTCATATGATTGACTGAATTTTAGGCCACTATTCATTGAATTCCCTCTAGTTTTCCTTGTCTAACTTGAATTGATATTTTGAATCAGATCTTGTAAGTAAAATCAGTTGATCTAGTTCACAAATGTGACTCATTCGGTTCTCGAGTTCAACTCACGCAATGATCCCATCGAAATGGTTCACCAGCTTCAAAAAAAGAAAAAGAAAATGTCTAGCACACATGTTGTACTCTTTTTTTTAACCAATCACAAAGAAAAAGTGACTTGGTTAACCATACAACCAATATATAATTGTAATGCATACCCTTGTGTAAACGAAGTGTGCTTAAGTGTATTAAATGTGCACTTGTAGGTCCTTCAATTTAGAATTTAAAAAAAACTGTACTTACAGATATTATAATATTAAATAAAAGGCCACTTAAGTGTAGTTAAAGAGAGTCCACTTTAATTTAAATGGTTCTAAACACACTTTAAAAACATTTAAATTAACAAATTCCCGTTAAAATAAAACTTTTTATTTGACATTATTAGAAAGTACATTTTGAATTATTGTTTTTATTCATCTTTTGTCATGTTTTAATGTACACTTACTGTATTTTGCTGTGTTGACTAACATACTAAAGCACATGTAAACAAGATTATTAATTATTAACTTGTAAGTGTGTTAGTTGTAGGGCTGGGTATCGAGTTCGATACTTTTTAGGTACCGACCGAATTGCCTCGATACCATCGAGTATCAAAAAAAACGTCTTGTCGTTTGGTACCACATTTCGATACCTAAGGGGTTAATCTCATCAGCATCAGTGAGCCAATAAGCCTGCAGCACTAGATGGTGTGTCTGACTAGAAGAGGTGCGACGCAGACCGATCAGTGTTTGACATCCGCGAAAGCGATTCGAAAGCGCACGGAGCAGTCTGCTCTCTTCAGCTCTCGTGATACTGTAATACACAGATCGGTCTGCACAGTCAGTCCGCGTAAATTCGAACACACCTACTAGTTTACACCGATTACACTCATGTGGCGCACACGTGAGCCTGCGGTGCGAATGCGTCCCAGCCCCCTTAGACGTAAGACTACATTTACACTGGTGCGTTTATGTTCTAAAATGAAAACGATCCTCGTCATACTGGCGTTTCCATTGCATTTCAAGCCGGCTTTCCACTATCTCCGACAAACGACAAGCGACAGACCGGTCATTCAGTCATTCATTTCCAATGGAGAGTAGCGCGGGTGCTGTGTAGAGTTTCAATCATATGAAGTTGTCCGTTCATACTTCAAGACCGAAAGCGCTTGTTATGTGACCATTCATGCAAACTGTTGCATCATGCTACATAATACAATAAATAAGATTTATATTTCGTTTTTACTCAAAACTCAATTTAAACCACCATCGAGTGTTTGTAATAACGTCCGATTGCCGTCTAATGTGTGTTTTGGCCATGTAAAGTTCCTGAAATAGCTATGTTATTACCTCTGAGTCAGAGCAGCCATCATGGAAGAGAGAACACAAGCAGACAGCGCTGGAAGCTGCTAATGCTCATCAGTAAATCAGTGGAAAATGAATAGAAATCATGATTCTGTCTGAGCAATGCGTTTTAAAACAAAAACGCACTTGTGTAAATGTAGCCAAAAAGATGTGGAAAATGAAAACTATTTGAACTTTATTTCTATATATAATTTGCACTGATTTATTGTGTTGGTACATTTTGTTCCTTTGTGCAGTGGCTCAGGAGATGAGTCTTTGAGTTTGTATAAACATCAATAAGCTGAAAAATAAATGTTAAAATTGATTTCATAAAATTGGTATCGAAAAAAGTATCGTTCAAGAACCAGTATCGAAGTCAAGGTATCAGTACCGGTATCGATATCGAAAAATTTTGAACGATACCCATTCATAGTATTGGATAATACCGGTAAAGTTAATATATTTTAAATGTACTCAATTTCAACTTCATTACAAATGTGTAATTACATAACTTGTAATGACATACAAGTTTCAGCAGAAATACAATTAAAGTATTTATTATTTAGTATTAAAAAGCAATAAATAATGAAATGATATTATTAAAGAATGTATTATTATTGATTAAAGTTTAATTTACCATAAATGCTTGTCAGTAGACTACCACTTTCGCATCTTTCACAATATATGAAAAGAAATATAAAAAATGCACGTAATTACTAAGTATGGGGACAAAAGCACTCCAATGTAACTGGCATTTAATATAAATATAAACTAACTACATTTTCAAACATTTTCAGTTAACTCTAAAAACACTATGAAATACATATAAATATACTGAATCCACGTGTGTGAGCCGAACAACACTCTAACGTGCATTATTGATTATTTTAGGTCCCTATAAGTCTTTAATAATGATATATATATATATATATATTATATACACACACACTCACAAAGTTAGACTACAATGTATTTGTTTTTCACAAGGGTATATAAGTTTCTTTGCTCTCATTGTGTGTACTGTATTTTGACAGTGGATTTTGCATTTTGACTTTTACACTTTATACTGTAGTACCTGTATCTCAAAATATGGACACAATATCGTACAGTACATCCATCCACAGCCCTGGATTAGCTGTTGTGTGTTGCACTTCAAAGTTCAAGAAACTCTGTCTATACTGTTGGGCCGCGTGTTATTGAAGTTCTAGAAGGCAGCAATAAATCCCATCAATCAGAGCAAGAACACATCTGACCCTCACCTCCCTCTGCAGAGAACACAGTAACCACCTCGCTGAAGGGCCCGTCTCCTTTGTTGTTATACACCCCCACCCGCACCTCAAACGGGGTGAGAGGGGGGAAGGTCTCGTCTCTGTATTTATAGGTGGTGGAGTCTGCCGAGGTCACCATTTTCTCTTTCCACCCACGTGTGCCATTGGCTCGGAACGCCACGATGTAGCCGAAACCTTCTCCATTTTGGAATTCTTCAGAGATGGGCTGAGGACAAAAAATAAAGAAAATTCTTATGAGCTCTGGATTCATTTCCTGGGTGATAATGTTTAAAAGTCACACTTTTTACACTAATTCTTAAAATATCGCTCAAAATATCTGAGTTTGCTTAAGGAAAAAAAAAATTGTTCTCTGCAATGGGCTTGGAAATTGGAAAAGGATCCTAATAACACACTGCCAGCTGAGCTCGGAGAAATGAGGGAAGGGTAAACGGCAGTGCAGCAGGTTATTTATGAAGAACTTTGCTTGATAATTATCAGCCCTCAAGATGTAGTCTGGCCAATTATTTGACTCCAGCACAATCCTGTGTAATGTAAAAATGTGGCTATTTTCAGGTCAGATTAGATGCTGACATCTTAGGCAAGTTTTGCATTATTTTCATTTTCTCTGCTGGTGCTAGTTAAAAATAAGTAAACTTCAACTAAATCAAAGTTTAAAATTCAATCATGTACCCAATTAACTGTGTGGAAACTGGATGTTAAAAGCATATTATGTTAAAGAGTCAGCACAGCAGTGCTGGAAGAAAGACATTGACTTCGGAACTTTTAGCTCTGATATTAATAATCTTGTGGGAAGTCGTGGCCTAATGGTTAGAGAGTCGGACTCATAACCCAAAGGTTGCGGGTTCAAGTCTCGTACAGGCAGGGACTGTAGGTGGGGGGAGTGAATGTACAATGCTCTCTCCAACTGACCAATTACGAGAAACGACAAGGTGCCCTTTTGTAGAACGGCGCAACCCGAAACCCCACCTGCATCCAGCAGAGGCGCCGCTCAGCCTAATAGGCTTGCCCCCTGCTAAAGCTCCGGTTTGTGTTCCCGCCGTTATGGTGGTTCATGCTGTGTGATGATGACACTTTGGATGGAGATTAAAAATGCAGAGCACTAAAACAGGCACAAACTTGGCACTTCAGCAGATAATATAATTACACCCTTTCAGAGAGAGGATCCGAGGAAGAGTCGTCGAAGTTTTTACTACAATGGTTTAAAGGTCAAAAAGGAGAGTCGGCAGAACGAGCTGCTTACAATACATCCTTTCTTTTTTGTCATTAATTTCTTTACATTATCAACCCCTCCCCCCTTTAACCCTTGACTCCATTCGTGTATGTAATTGCAACTTTTTACAGTAAGATGGCAGATTCAAGCATGGCCCGTTCTAACTTAGACGAGTATTCGGTCGTTATCATCATTCCTTTATTTTTCTCTACTGGGGGCGAGGTTATTCACAGTAATTCCATAGAATACCACGCCCCCCCCCCCAAGTACATATTTCATAAAGAACCATTTTTCTTAGCGTGAAGATAATTTTACTAATCTAAAGAACCATTTACACTATATTTTTAAGAGTGTGTTTCATGGGATGCAACGGCCATTTGATGTTGACTTGATGACCTTTAAGGGGCAATATTTGCCCACTAGAGGTAATTGTCAGGGGCATTTTACCTTGATCTAAATAATAATCCAGGAATTAATTTTTCAAGAATGATTCTATGAATGATTCACATAGAAATTTGTTCATGCTTGTGTTTCATGAACCATTGTGTGTGTTAAAGCTAACTGGACAGTTTTGACATTTCTTTTTCTTTCTTTTTTTATTTTATTTTATGTGCCTACATGTCCCAACATCCTATCCATTTCATATACTGACTAGCATAGAAGCTAGGTTTAAGCTAATTGTTATAGTTTAGTTAATTATTTATTATTAGATTACGTCCCTTTAAAAGAGACTCTATACCTACTCAATGCCTTTTATGTGGCGGTTTACAACACAGGTTAATTTTACAACCTGCCCAATATTTGGCTGAGCCACATAGCTATTTTTTCCCCCACCATACAGCTTCAAAAACACAGAGAAGCTTTAAACGTATCCTATAAATAATTTAAATCTCCATATTTTTCCAGTTAAATGACATCCTTTGTTATGTCGGTTCAGAGAAAGAAGCAACACTAAATGGCACAGAATTACATCAAAATGTCAGAGAGTCCCAAATGAATCGGGGAGATTTTCAGTTGTAATGAAACAGATCACTTGTGAATGTCAAGCACTTTGATTGTGAGCCTGAACACATCAATTAAAGATGTGCTAATCCAACACATCCAAGCATACAACGAGAGCTCGCCATTGTTCTGTGAACCATATCATATGTCTTTTCAAAGGACTTGGTTCAGGCCCTCAAGTAAATAAACTGTGCGGGTGATGGCATTTCGTGAATAACGAGTCAAATATCAATTAATCTGCGGTGTAATGGCGGCGTCTCTGGAAATCACCTAGTGATAGTGAATGATGAATTATGAATGCTAATGCTCTGCTCTAGATTGAAGTCCTTCAACAATTCACTGATTCAAATGTATAGTACCACTATGTTATTATTTATTATGCATTTTCCCTGTGATCCAGTTTTTCAATGTTGCTGTGTACAATAAAAGTAGTCCACTTAATCTTGTGAGAGGAAAAACATACATTTCTTTACTTGCTGAAAATCTTTCCGCTCCAACACAACTTTCAAATATGATATGAATGCTGCACATTGACAATGGTGTATATCATTTTGCTATGCTGAAGCACCCAAATTATTATTTTTTCTGAGGGTTGAGTAGAACTCTTTTGTGAACAATTTACTGATTCAAATGGTTTTTATCTACCCAGTGGGGTGGTAATGATTTTTTTTTGACTGACTCATTAAAAAGATTCACTTCGTAAGAGTCATTTGTTCATTAATTTTACATCACAGCGCTGTGTTAGCGGCTGTGTGCAGGAATACTTGGTGCTCACACTTAAGATGCAATTAAAAAATGATCTTACAAAATCATATCTGATAAAACTGTGTATGGACGCATTCAAAGTTTTCCAGACAGCTGTGAATGGTGACTTTATTCTACATTAAAAATATCACATTCTGTTCTACATATTAAGCAGAATGGACTAGGTTTGCACTGTGTACTGGTGCTATGATAGTGTTACTTTGCCCAAGCTTCAAAATACAAGTGGTGGCCAGTATTTTCCAAATGAACTCTGCTGAGGAGTGACTCAGATTCAGCTTTGGAATGTATTATTTGAGTCCAGTGGTTTAGGTGCTATTCACACAGGACGTGACACAGAGCGAACAGAAGGAAACAACACGGGAATCTAAAGGTGAACTCTTTTTAATTTGACTCTTTAATCAAAAACACACGCATTTAACAGCCAAATATGTCTGTCTTATATATCTCTAAATTAAAAATACCGAAAACAACAACACAAGCACCTCCCATGATGAGGTGATTGCAATTTAGAGAGATTTATAATGCTCACATTCATTAATTAGACTAAACTTCAATTTTTAGTTTTGGCTTTAAAAAGTCTCCCTTCAGTTTTCTGTGAAAATTGCATTGCAATAAGGCGATGGTGTGTGAATACGGGGAAATAAATTATGATAAAAACATAATGTTCAGAACTATAATTCTTTTTAATAATATTGCAATGTAAAAAATGACCCTGTCATCACAGGAATAAATTACATTTTAAAATAGAAAACAGTTATTTTATATTGCAATAATATAATTTTGCATAAACTGTAAATAATTAATAGTAATAAAAGGCCCTGCGAATTAAAGAGGTTATTGAATGTGCTAAAAAGAACTTCTTTTGTGTAGTTGGTGTAATGCAATGGGTGGTATAGCGGTTTAAGGTTAAAAAAACACATTATTATCCACATAATGTACATTATTTTTGCTCCTCTATGCCCCACCTTTCTGAAAACGTCGATTTTTACAAAGCACATCGGTCTAAAAAGCAAGGTGTGCTCTGATTGGCCAACTATCTAGTGCGTTGTGATTGGCTGAATACCTCAAGCGTGTGACGGAAATGTTACGCCCCTTACCATACTGTGATGATGCGACGAGACAAAAACAATAAAACCCATTATAAACGAGGCATTTGTTGCATCCAGTGGGGACATAATTACGGATTATTATGACTTATATTGTCTTTTTACGCGCTGCGTTGCATCGTTTCGTGTAAACATAAAACCATGTCTGCAATTTGTGATCGGAGAAACGACAAACAACAAGTGCTACTCTACACTGCCCAAAAAAACTCACGTTTGAATCATCAGTGGCAAAATTCTTTAAATATGAAAACGTACTGACAGGCTGTGAGTCAGAACAGCCGGCATTGTGTTACATCTCGGATCAGGACACAGTCCTCCATAAAATGCGTTGCAAACATCTGAATATTTGGGTTGAAGTGTTTTGGAGCAGTGTTGTAAATACAACTTAACCATGATTTCTAGTTGTGTCCTCTTTTGGAAAGCCAAACAAAGTAGTTTCGCTTTCACAGTGAAACACACAAACGCCATGGCGGCGGCGACAATATACAGCGAGAATCAAAGTTACGCCTTCTTTCTTTGCTTAAACATTTGGGTGGTGTTATGCAAATCTTCCCACACAGTAGTGGCGTGACATGGGCAGTTTATCGTACATCTCTTTGGGTTTGAGACTTTAGTCTTTGCAACTTTAGGGATCTTATCTATACACGAACAGCTTGTAACACTCCAAAGAGAAAGGAAAACTTGAAATTGCACCATATGACCCCTTTAAGACACATCGACACAATAATAGAGAAATCGCACTAATATACTATTTGATGTTGTGATACTTTAGCTAGTATAGTACCGTGAGACACAAAATAGGTAGTATTGACTACTTTTTTTCTCTCTCGCCATTTTAGGACTTAAAAATTAGAGTAAGCTAATTATGAATTCTTTAAGATTTCACTTACACACACAGTTGCCATTACTACCATGCAATTATAATGCACTTCTCCTGATACATCTTTTATTTCTAGCAAAACATTTGCTCATTAGGGTGAGTGATCACAATGTGGTTAGCATTTTGCTATGCTAACACACCTAAATCATTCTTGTTCTGGAAGGTTGTATACAGTCTGTTGGTCACATGAGTTGATTTTGCCTGTCCAGCTGCTGACAATTTCTTTGCTGCTTTTTGAGGTTTGACACTTGCTTGATGTTTTTCTGAGGGGGGAGATATCAGAGTCTGTCTGCGACACCTTCAAGGCATTTAACAGAATTGAATGCAATCTATTAAGGGAGATAGAAATTTAATTAAAATGTAAGCCGGCGGAATTAAATCTTGGGCAATTTTAATAATTGACGAACACCTGTACTCTCCTCTCTTTTTGGCAGCGAATCTGTCCGTCATGCCAAATTTTGACTGATTTCCACCCGCACCCAAAATAAGATGCAGATAGATGATGGAAGAGAATAGGCTGTACCTTCACACAAAATATTTTAACACGTACTTTTAGAGCCGTGGCAGTGTAATTAACTCACTCTAGTGTTTCTAGCAATTGAATTAACAACCCTTGAACCAACATTATTGGTGATGGCTGAGCCTTTCTTCATCGGACGATTAATAAATGGGCATTTTAAAAAAGGAAAAATCAGTTCTGCTACAAAATGAAGTGGAACATGCATCTAAAAAGACTGTTGGGCGAAGAAGTGGCACCCACAGTGCAAATGGAGTCTGCTGGCGGTCTGATATCAGCATGCATGGAGGGCTACGGCAGGCATCGAATAGGAAGTAGGGAAACTGTAATGGTCCAGTCCATTGCTCCTGGTGCCCGTAATACAGACACTAATGAGCAGACAGGCCGAGCTGTTTAGTCATTCATCCTGTTTAATAAGCAGCTCTCGGCCCAGCCACCCTGGTCTTCCACAACCGCCCAGAGATGATTGGAGAGGCAGCAAAGCAGCCAGTTCACGTGCCCCGAATGCCAAAGTAGCACCGCATCTTCCCATATCCGCCAGTATTGATTGGAGATGCAGAGCCAATTTCATTGGTTCTAAAGTGGTTAATCAGGACACAGATAAACAGGGTGGAGCTAAAATAGAGCTATATGGGATTGTGCCAGAGAAGAGGACATTAACGTTTGCACAGTGTTGGGGGAGGCTACGTTCACACAATCTGTTTTTTAGGATTGCCGGTTGTGTTCACTAACAGGTGTTACTCTCAAATTTCCTGTTCAGCATACAGTAGATGTGACCTGAATCCTGCATGAATGATCAAAGTCAAGCCTTTTCTGTTCTCCCAGTGGTCAATGGTGACTTTTGGTCAGTTTGGTTATAAAATGCAGATCATCACATTTTTATGTGCTGCGGCAGAGTAATCTGAGACAATAATCAATTCTCAACAACATTGAGAAGTTTGATTCAATTGAATTCAGGTTTGTTTGCATGAGGAATCAAAAATAAATGTTTTACAGGTCAAATAAATGATTAATGATTCATTTTTATCCATGTGTTCCTTTTTAGAAGCTAAAGTTAAATTACGTTACTTGAGAATATGATTTGAATATAAAACAATGTTTTTGTTGATTTCTAGTTGTATTTATTGTAGTATTAAGGTCATTTTTATGGCTGTATTCCTTTCTAATTCAAACATTAAAGCATAGAGCTTTTATTTTGACAGAAGCTTCTCTTTTGTTGACAACAGATTTATGAACGATTGTCATTACAAATTTGACAAGATGGTTGGCACGTTTTAATTTTCAAGTGCATTTTATAACCGATGCAATCTCACAGCATCTGCAGGGATCCAGTTGACGTGGAGCAACATTTACAGCAAACCGAGCTGCTCTGGGACACTGAAAATAGTGGATGATAATAAGCTGCCAGCTTTTAAAACAACATACCGTATATAACTACATTGCAGCCTTTGTGATTTGATCACATAACTAAGCCATATCATGTTCTCACAACCATGTGTTGTTTGAATTAATTAAAAAATGTTGCCAGCCAATACATGTAAATTGCAAATTTAAGTTTCATATAGTCGCCAAAGCAGATTTTTACTTGCATTGGCGCTTGGTGAGTTTAATGTTGGACCTTGAGTAAAGTAATAACACACCTTGCCAACAGCTCTTAGTGCTTTGTTTAAAATTCGAAACCACTAATGACAGTTTTAAATATGGTGGGACTCTAATGGTTAATGTAAAGGGTCTGTGCTAGAAAAGGGTAAATTCCAGGTATGGGAGACTTGGTAACTGAAGTATTATTAAATTCATAAAGCTGCTCAGTCACCATTATGTCCTTGAGTAAAGCACTCGGGCTCCGGGGGGACAGTCCAATTAACGCGTTGCAAATTGTTTTGGTTTAAAAGTGTCTGCTAAATGATATGTAATTTAATATGATGTACTATGTGTCTCAAAACAGCACCTGAAGCTCCTGTCAGGATACCTGCTAGTTTGTCCCTTAAAGTAATACAGCAGTAAATAATTAACGCTTGAGAAATCTCCAGTGTGTTTAAAACAGGCAAACATTAAACTCACAATGTGTTCACAGCTTTAAGCAACATCTAAAAACCTTTCTAGTGTATAGATCTGCATGTTGTGAACGCGTTGAGGGCTTATAATTGTCATTGCGAAAGCAAAATTAACACTCTGATTATTCTGTAGTTACAGTGATAACCTCCTAAAGGGGTTATAAACTCAGGAAGTCATCATGGTAAAAATATTCCATTGCATCTGGAATGAGCCTTATCGTATTTAATTTCTCACTAAGGTATAGTTCTGCTAATATGAAAGTTATTTGCCTGGTGACAGTTGGGGCCAGAGTATTTAATAACTGCAAGAATATCATCACTTCAGCGTACATCTGTTCCTCAATTCCCCAGTTAATCGCACTTTTAACTGGCTTCATTTGGAAACTTTTTTTCTTGTCTTTTTTTTTAAAACATGTTTATGTGCACAATAACTCCCCTCACAGCAGTGCACAGAACCAAAGGTGATCTGTCCATTAGCATACTAGAATCCTCTTCACACAGTAAAAAAAAAAAAACCTGACCTGGCATAAAAATGTGACAAAACATGTTGCTGCAGCATTGTATAATTTCAGATAAAAAACAGATTTCCAAAAAAAAAAAAAAAACCCCAGGAGCTCTGAAAATGCAAGGTTAATGATAATTTTTCATCTCTTGACTGACCATTTCCATTTTTTAAATAATATATGGCAGTGACCATGACTGTCAAACATCTAAAAGGATTACGGTATAACAGTATATTCATTATATTCAACAGTTTATGACTTGTGCGCTATATGTCTTCTTAAGCCATTCGATATGCTGCAGCTCTCAAATTTCATTCTCCATTCCACATATTGGAAAATGACTGTCATATTAGTTTACAACATATTTGATAACCGGTCGTGTATTGGTGTCACTGACGTCGAACCTGGCACAGCTCATGAATGTGTATTTTTCATTTTGTTAGTACATGAATGAAGCGAGATAAGGCAACAATACTACTTTATACTTCTTTTACATAAAGGACTAGCAAGTAGTACTTTAGCAAACTTTTAAAAAGAGCACTGACTATGTAAATAATACACTTTATTAAAATACTATACTTAAGTTTAAGAACTTAAGAATGCGAAATAAGATATTTTGAAGAATACTGGTAATCTAACTGTTGCTGGTAGCCATTGACATCCATATATGGAAAAAAAGGTCAATGGCTACCAGCAACTGTTTGGTTACACACATTCTTCAAAATATCTTCCTTTGCGTTCAACAGAAGAAAGACATTCATAGAGGTTGAGGGTAAATTGAGGGTAAGTAAATGATGATAGGATTTTCATCCTTGGGTGAATTATCAATTTAAGTGGTCTTTTATTTCAATAATATTATATTATCTGCAACAGTTTTTCTTTTTAAACAGATATAAGAACACTACAAGTGCACATTCAATGCTACATTTGATGAAGACCTCCATGACTGTTTAAGAAAAAATATGCACTATATAACATAGTGTAGTATGAAAATAACTATATATCCGTCATGTTGTCATTATTGTTATGAGACTTACAGCATCCGTTGCACTGCTTCACTGCTTCCGTAGCAGATCATCCGAGTACTTTTTGTCTACTTTTTCCCCAAATACTATGAATTTCACCTGCTATACAGTAGGGAAGAAGGCATTTTCGGATGCAGGGTGTTTTTAAATAATTTTAAATAATACATGTCACATTCACACATCACTCTTTAGCAAATGGGCTAGATGGCCTCAAAGCTAACAGACACAAAACTCAAATTTAGATTTTTGGGGCTCGAATTAATGGAAAGCTTTTTGTGTGACATGTCCTCACAAACCAACACAACTTTACATAAATAGATGAATGAATATGTATAAATGACTCGTCAGCATTTATAAATAGTCAATTTTCCTATTAAGCCTATGTCATGTTAATAATTAGAATAAAGTAAGGCTTGCAAAGTATCACAAATGTCTAGCAGATTTGGAATAAAACTGCACCACTTCTCAGTCCTTTTTGCTTCCAACAGCATTCCCACAAAGCACAAAATTTAATTTAGAATATAGTCATTCATCTGTTTTTATAGGGTTTGGGACTATAAGTGTAGCAATCCTTCAATAGGCAAATTGTGATGGTGACAATTATAACGGGATACAATTACGAACGCTCAAGTCAATTAGCTGCGTGAATCTATTTGGCCAGGAACTGCAAGTCTTTTATGCCATATTCATTAGCATAGCAAGAGTTCACAGCAGGGAGTCCATTATGCATGCTGAGTGCAAACCTACCTCCCAGGATATGACCAGCTCATGCCTGCGGCCGTTCCCCCCTCTCACGTTGGCAGGGGCTACTGACGGAACTGCAGACACAGAAATACTGCAATGTAATAGTGCATTATATTATTAAAGTTTCTATTAGCTCAAATCTCTATGCAAAAATGTGAGTGGTGCATTGCTTAATAATGACTACTAGTGATTAATTAATGCTTGGCTGTCAAAACAGAGGAGGAAAATTCACTCTATAGGTATAACTCTCAAAACCACAACCAAGAATTACTCAGTCGAGAAACAATATAGCACTCACTAAACACATCTGACAGCTTGAGTCACACAAACAAACACAGAAAATAAAGAGAAAAATGGGAATAGTTAAACCAAAACTGTAAAATACGATAATTATTCTATTTTTTTTAAATCACTTATTTACTCATGTAAACAAATTCATAATTGCAAAGGAGTTGTTTTGTGCGATAATAAATTAGACAACAAAGGCTCATTGGAAAAAACGTGCTTCTACCTACATTTTTATTGATTTATTCTACCTAACTTCTATTAATTTTCATACAATTAACGATTATTTTCATGCAGTTCCTTGCACAATACTTTACATTATATTTATGCATTTGGCAGATACTTATATTACATACAAGGTACACTTGAAAAAGGTTTCAGAATGGGGTTTTCGCAGCAGTGCCTAGAAGAACCATTTTTGGTTCCACAAAGAACCTTCAGTCAAAGGTTCTTTAAAGAACCATCTTTTCTTACCTTTTTATAATCTGAAGAACCTTCTTTTTCCACAAAGAACCTTTTGTGAAACCTTTTCTTCAGATGTTAAAGGTTCTTTATGGACCATTTAGACAAAAAGGTTCTTCTATTGCATCGTGAAGCACCTTTATTTTTAAGAGTGTAGGCTATACTTTTTATCAGTTATTGCTATATTGGCATTGCTAGCGGCATGTTCTACTGTTTGAGCTACTGGAAGGCAATGCTATGTTATGACCTCAAAACTATTTTCTTATAGTGGATGACTAGTAAACTAATACATAATGATGTTTATATCACATAATCAGCTCCACTTGTATGGCTTTTCTGATGTAATAAACTTGCTCTGTAACGCTCGAGTACGAGTCCCGTGTAACACAAGTCACATTAAAAGAGACCAAGGCAAGGAAAGTAGATTTTAGGTGGAGTTTAGCATAGGTGGTATGTTTTTTTGTTTATTTTTAAGTAATTAACAAGCGCTTTTACTTTCTGGCACCAATCAGCAGCCATTTCATTTCTGAACTGCCACAATACTCTACAACACCCAATGTAATAAAATGTTCCCAGGTTCACGTTCATCTGTTTGGGTTAAAATTGAACACGCTTTTAGCGCAACTCACTGGACATTTAACTTTGAAAGTGTAGTGAAACTTGCAAGAGGCAATGCAATATTTTGCAGTCATTTCACCGCATTCATGTTTTTCCAACGAAACTGGGTTGGAACGAGATATTATTGAACTTTTTCATACAACAACAGTTCAAAGTTTGGGTCAGAACCAAATTTAGGTCACTATTCATGGAAAATCTTCCCATACGTTGCAGCTTGCCGATCTTACTCATCCTGCACATTTGAAAAAAATGGCATTTTGGCATCAGTGATGTCAAACGTGGTATGACACGTTGAGATGCAAACATTAGGATCTTTTTTTAATCTAAATGGATGATAGAATAGATCATTCTCATTAGGGGTGGGCGATCTGACAATTCTATATCATAATTGGTCTTGAAGACGCCAACGACCTACTTTTTAAGTGAATCGTAGAGATCATGATCTTTTATGTCTTTGTAATAATGTTAAAACTACAGCAATAACTGCTTACTGGATGACTGTGACTGGCCAGATTCTATCATGTGTCTCTATTATGTGTCTTTCATGCCTGGTGATGTATTTGAAAACACCGAGCAAGCAGTAGAAGTGTGATGAATCAAATCTTAGTTTCAGTTTCGATTTTAATAAAACGGTTATTGTGCCACATGCCCTTTCTTTCATTTAAAGCGGTGTGCTTTCGACACTCCTTAAAAATGCCTAACAATGTCCAAATTGAAAAATAATCAAATTAAATAAAAAAAAATAAAAAAAACACTGAGTTGGAAAAAGGATCACCCCCTTGTGTCAGTATTTTGTTGAACCACCTTTTGCTTTAATTACAGCCTAGTAATTTAGTCTGTTGGGATATGTCTCTACTAACTTTGCACATCTAGACTTTGCAATATTTGCCCACTTTTATTGTGCTTTTAGTTGTTTTGTCAATTTCGAAGCTCAACAGCTGCGGAATTTTTACTGTATGGAAAAGTACTCTGTGAAGGTTTTTCAAAAAATTGTTGTTTTGGGCTCCACGGCTAAAAATAACAAATGAATGGTGGCATATGATGACAAACTGCAATAATTCAATCGGCTTTAAATAATGATAAAAAAGTAGCTGTCATCATATTCGTATTTTGGGACATTTTGTTGCTGCATAATCAGGCAGGCCTGCTGAATGTGTTTGAACCAAAGCATGTTGAAACGAGGGTTTTGTTCTCCGTAAATAGAGAATTCTGCAGCCTCTTTGCCTGAGGGCACAAGTGCCTTTCTGCTTCAGCTCAAACACAAAAACTTGTTTAAATTCATGTAAGCGGCTTATTTTCCACTTCTCCTCCAATTAAAATAGAACCAGGGTCACCCTGGATGTTCAGATGGGTGACGGCAGTCGTAAAAATGTGTCACAACACGCAGCTACACAATCCCCCGAGTGGAGGATGAACGAGGCTTGAGAGAAGACTGTTTGTTTATTTAGATTTCTGTTCTTTTGGAGGACATTTAGCTCAGTGACATTCATGGGTGAATGAACCAATGACAGATACCTGCTTCCTTAGTGCGGACTGCTCTGGAGGGGGTGCTCGGGTCACCTGTGCCTATGCCATTCGTGGCCACCACCCGGAACTCATACTCCACCCAGGGGTTGAGCTCCACTGCCATGGCGGACTCCATGTTTCCTGTCACTGGGTCTGGATCTGAGAGGGATGTGAAGCACAGAGGAGAGGTACCAAACCAAGTGAGGAATCAATACAGCTTAAAACACAAGCAAAGATTTAAGATGTGACATCTACTGAGACTAAATCCTACAAGGAGGCTTTTCAATGTAATGCAGAATGATATAGTATGCTTGAGCTAAATACACACACACACACACACACCACACCACACACACACCACACAACATCACCACACACACACACACAACACACACCCACACACAAAACCAGTCAATATCCAAAATTATGTGAATATCTTCCAAAAAAATCCAATCAGGAACTGACTGAACAGTTTAAGTTAGGGTAATAGTTACACACCTGCCATTTTTCATGCCAGCGGAAACCACCCACACACACACACACACACACACACACACACACACACACACACACACACACACACACAGTATTTGTGTGTACATTTTTTTTTTTTTTTTTCACACTGGTGGGACTTTAAGACTGAATATAACACACCAACTCATGGTGACTTGTGTCACCGTGGGGACCTAAATTGAGGTCCCCATGGGGAAACAAGGTTATAAATCATACAGAATGAGTTTTTCTGAGATTGTAAAAATGCAGAAAGTTTTCTGTTTAGGGGTAGGGTTGGTGTAGGGTGATAGGAAATACAGTTTGTACAGTATAAAAACCATTACGCCTATGGAGAGTCACTACAAGGACAGTAAAAACCAGACCGTGGGGTGTGGTGTGTGTGTGTGTGTGTGTGTGGGTGTGTGTTTTTGGTGGAGAGAGAGAGAGAGAGAGAGAGAATAGAGAGGATAGAACGTAGCCTATTTTGAAAAAAAAGCCCATTAATGTCCTTGTAATTTAACGTGCAATTACTGTGAAACTATGTAATCCTAATAAAAAAACTGCCTAATTTTCTTAAGTTGTAGTACCATCATAAAAATTTATTCTACAGCACTGCCATTTTTGTTTATCGGTACCGTAATAAGCATGGAGATTTGTATACATTTAATAGGCTACGAAATTGGAGATGGGGTTTTAATATATCATAAACTGATTCTTCCAACAATATCACATGTAGAAAAATGTGAATATCTCTGACTGGATTAGAACAATGTAACAACATCGATACTATATTTTTCTTTTAAACCAGCTAAATATAAAGCTTTACATTTCTACAACAGCAAGGAATTCAAAATGCTTCTGATTTACAGAACAATTTCAACAGCATACGTCACCGACGCTGTCTCTACAACTCCACTTTTTTGACGGTCCTTCCCTTGTGAAAACGAGTGTGCTTATTGAATGTCACTTCTAGTGCACTCCAACCAAACTTAACAACAACACAAACAATTTGCCTATATATATTAAACTATATTTTAAAATTGCCCTTTTAATAATTTCAAATTAAATGTTTTACTTTAAAGTATATTTTGATATACATTTTTTTTTTACATTTTAATTATCTTTTGTCATGCTTGAATGATGTGCTGTACGTACTCTTATCAAATGTGTTATTCAACGTTACAACTAGTGTAATTACAGATACATATGAAGTTGTCCTTAAGTGCTACATAATTGGGTCAACTTAGCACTCTAAAGTTCAGCTTATTGCATTTAATAATTTACATATAATAGATTTTCATTTATTTCACATGCAGCTACATAGTATATGAAAACATTGCCATCAGTTGGGCACTTAAGCATATTCGTTTAAAGTAATTATAATTAATTTCCTACTATGTACTATTTTTAAAAAATGCCTGACGTTATTCTTTTTTCACACATATCCATGTATACATACAGCTTTCGGTTGTTTCTCGTGTAAATTGAGGCTGAACATGATACTGAGATTTTTTCCATTTTCTTCTCGTCAGTGAATTTGTAATTTTGATTTCACTCATGTTTTGCTCAAGTCATACATACGAGACACTACCACAATATTGTGTTTTGCCCAGAGGACTGTCCTCATTCTACACACATTCTACACACCTCATTTCAGTCCCGGACACACTTGCAGAGGACCAACCTCTGCTAAATTCGTCTACGTAAGGTTAAGGGCTGGACGAAACCGTGGGAGACCACAAGCCTGCTCCAGGTGTAGACTGTGATATGAAAACTCCCAGATGCTCTCCACACCAATATCGTTTTTGTGAAAAGTGGGGACATCCCATAGGCGTAATGGTTTTTATACTGTACGGACCGTATATTCTATTGCCCTACACAAACCTTACACCTAAACCTACCCCTTACAGGACACTTTGTGCTATTTCAGATTTTCAATACACTCATTCTGTGTGATTTATAAGCGTTTATAAAAGTGGGGACATGGGGTAATGTCCTGAAAGTCATAAGTCACCTTCTCCTTGTAATTCCTATGTCATACCTTTGTCATTATACATTTATGTCCTCATTTGTCACAAAAACGCACACACACACACACACACACACACATATATACTATGTATGTAGTGTATATTATATATAAAGATGTATCTACAGCATATGGACAAAAATATTGGGACACCTGGCCATTACTTCATCTTAAATTACATTGCATTCTATATACGTAGACATTAATATGGAGTTTGTCTCCCTTTGAATCTATAACAGCTTCCACTCTTCCACTAACAGCTTCCCCTCCTCTTCTTTGAAGCTTCCCACGATCCCCTGGAGTGTTTCTGTGGGAATATTTGCCTATTAATCCAGTAGAGCATTTGCGAGGTCAGGCACTGATGTTGGACGAGAAGGCCTGGTTCACAATCTCCATTCCAGTTCATCCCAAAGGTGTTTAATGGGGTTGAGGTCAGGGCTCTGTGCAGGCCAGTCAAGTTCTTTAACACCAAACTCATCCAACTATGTCTTTATGGACCTTGATTTTTGACTGGACAACAGTCATGGTGAAATAGAAAAGGGCTTTCCTCAAACTGTTCCCACAAAGTTGGAAGGATAGCATTGTCTAAAATGTTTCCATTCACTGGAAGTAAGGGGCCTAGCCCAACCCCTGACAAAACAGCTCCATATCCCTCAACCAAACTTCACAGTTGGCACATTTCAGTAACAGGTAAGTAGCAGGTAGGTAATGTTTTCCTAGCAACCACCAAATGGATGCCAGTGGATGCATCTTCATCTATGAAATCAGCAAAACGTTGGCAACTTTTACGCACCATTCGCCTCGGCACTTGGTGACCCCGTCTTGCACTTTGTTGCTGCTGTTCCTAAATGCTTCCACTTTCTAATAAAACATTTACTACATCAACAATTACAGTTGATGCAGAATAGCAGGGACGAAATTTCACATCTATCTATCTATCTATCTATCTATCTATCTATCTATCTATCTATCTATCTATCTATCTATCTATCTATCTACCTACCTACCTACCTACTACCTACCTCCCTCCCTCCCTGTCTGTCGTAAATATTTACTATAAAGTGCATTTTAAACCAGTGTTTTAATCTTTTTGTCATGGTTTAAAGACATTTAAAGACATTATGCACTACACATTTACCACATTTTAAAGACAATAGACAATACAAATAATTATGAAATTACATAAAGATGTACTTGTGATATGTGCTAAAGAGTCCTACTTCAGTGGGTAAAAAAAAGACAGTCTAAAGTCTCTGAAAGCACTAAAGTATATTCTTTTAAAGTAAATGATTTAGTATGCTAGTATGAACATGCTGTCTGAACTCTACACCACTTTGAGTTACTGTGTAGTTGCAAAAGCCAAACTAAAGTTTGTTGCATCCCCAACGGTCTTTGTTGCTCATGCCGCCTCAAATCTCTTATTGGAAATGAATGACTTTGAATGCTTTTGTCAGCATGAACGCCCCTTTAGGCCTACTCTATTCCTAGAAGAGAAATGCAGAGTAAAGAACATGAAGTGGTTGCAGTGTTTAAACACTCCAAAACAAAGATTTTCTTCTCTGCCTCCTTGTTCTAATCTGACTAGGTTCAGCACTTAAAGCATTGTGTACACAGTAATTGTGCCTTATCTCTCTTACTGTCATCCGTGTGGAATGTTCAAACTGAAAAGAACGATTCATCCACATAAAGTCGACATCATTGCATAAAACTTTGCTATTATCCAAAGCAGACTGCTAATGTTTGAACAGATGACACAAAAATATGTTGTCTTTGGATAATAGCAGATAATTACAAGTGGTATTACAGTCAAGGTACCCAAAATAAAGCTATTTACTGAAACTCCTGTTAGCAATAAAAACAAATAAAAATCTTATTTATCTGACAAATTGCTAAAAGTGAGAGCTAGATAATTGGGTGAAAATTGGGTGAATTAAAATCCTGTCAATAATATGTCTAGATTTTATCAAATATTTTGCATAATGATAATACTTATGTTCTTTATTATTTTGGGATGAACTATGATTTGTGAGAATTCCAGATGATGGTAAAGTTAACCTACTAATGACCTTCAAATTAATTTGCCAAACGATTTCAGCCAGTGACATTTAAAAAAGCACACCAGACATTTAATAGAGGCCCACTGGGCTCTTGTCACACATCCTTACAAACAGATGGGAGGAAAAGTCAACTCCCAGCGCTTGAGTCTGCATTCAGAGACACTGTTAGCAGTCATACAATATGCTGAAAGTCAAAGGTTTGAAGTGAGATCATGAAACAAGAAATATAGGAATATATGTCAGTCTTTGAGTCAGTGACCATTGAGACTTAAACTTTCATATGCAATCTGATAAGTTAGTTAAATCTGGGCCCAAAATAAATTATAAAAGGAATTATACACATTATATTCAATTATTTTGAAAGAAGTCTCATATGATCTTGAACTCGTATGCTCAAAGCTGCATTTATTAAAGACAAATATAGTAAAACAGAAATGTGATTATTGTGAGCATTGCTCAAGTATTTATATTGGCTTATATTTATATTGAGTAGACTTAGAACTAGCTGAGTAGAACTGTATAATGGCTGCTATATGACATATACAATAGAACTGTGATCTATTAGAGCATTTGAATACGATCTGAATTGCTCACATCACCTGCATCACTTAAACACACACACACACCACACACTGACATTAAGACATTATTGTGTATGGTAGTGATTACCGGTTTTCACTGTTTGCCAGCCCAGAGAGACAGGGCTTCGTGCCTGTACATTATAGGTGGTGATTGGACTGTGGTTGTCAACGCCGTGGCTCCATGACAACGTCGCAGTGGTATCCGTGATCTCCTCTACAATCACCACTCCAGGAGGTCCAGGAGGGCCTGGAAACAAACACCATCACTGAGTCAAACTAAACTGAATGAAACATTTAACAGACATTCTTACACCCCCCTCCCCACTCCCCCACCCCATGTTTCTGAACAGTCAGTCAGTAGACATTTGCCGCTTATTAATGTTTTGTAACTGAGGTGCGTCAATCAATGTACACATACTGGTCAAAGTTTGGAATAAGTAACCATTTTAATGTTTTTTGAAAGCAGTCTCTTTTGCTCACCAACGCTGCATTTATTTGATAAAAAATACAGTAACAACTGTAACATTGTGAAATATTATTATTTATTCAAAATAACTGTTTTCTATTTACTTACTATTAACTATGACTTTTACCTTAAAATAAACACCCGACTTGCAGCTTATTAATAGTTAGTAAAGTAGTTTTAAATTTAGGTATGGGTGGATTAAGGGATCTAAAATATGGTGATGCATTAATATGCATTAATTAAGGCATTACTATGTGCTTTATAAGTACTAATAAACCAAATATGCTAGTAATATGCATGCTAATAAAAAACTAGTAAATGTGGGCGTAAGTTCATCACCCATCGGGCCTACACACAGACTCTGCTCATGGTCCCTGGTGTGGAGGTTACCATGAGTTATAAGCATGACAAGGTCAGGCTCGCTATGGGGTTTGTGAGACACTCCGTCATGGTGTTGTCGTGTGAGACACACCACTGTCCGACTGAGGGACGGAATGTGGCGCGGAAGCTAGAAAATTCACGGTGGTGGGGCCGTTTGCCACACACTACAATTGAAGTTGGTAAGGGTACATGACATTCACATATATTGAACAAGTATGACAGAATTAAGACGTATGTCAGAGGAAAATGATATACACACACACACTAAGCTGACTTATTAAACACATTTGCATATTCATCAATCTGCACCACCAGACTTGCGATACCTTAGACTGCAAACATAATGATCTAGAGTCCAGAGAGCTCGTTAATAAAGGTCCAGGCTAAGTAGGTAGCCCGTACAATGGAGTGTACAAGTGAAGACAAAATATACCCAAGAGTATCACAGTAATCTCAAGCGTCTCACAGCATGAAAGAGTCAAGCGCCCATAGTCCGCAACAGATTCTCTTCTGAAGCAGAAGACACTACAATATAAAATGCACTCCCTATGTAAACCAACAATACACGCCGGCTAGAGCCGAAACTCAACACACGATCGTCTGACAATATTACTCAGATCCGATAATCATTCTACATGCCAATTAGGTGTACTGAGAGGGAAGAAGCAGAGAAGGAGGAAAAACACGCAGACCGACCCTTTCTTGCAAAAGAATGCGTATACCTGAATACACTACAACATGTGAGCGCCTGGGGAAGAAGATCTCTCTCTCGACTGTCGCCACGGTAACTGTTCACACACATTGAGGATTATAGAACCCGCTCTCTTTCCTCTTTATGTCTACTATTGGTAGTCTGCCAGCCCTCTTAGGCATGGTTGAATGGTGAAATGTCTTAAACTGTGTTTTTATACACATTTCTCAGCCTTCAGAAGTAAATGCAATCATTGTGTGCGACTGGCTGAAGAGGAAACAGTTGTAACAGAGAGGCTGACAGCTGCTTCGGCCAATGAAAGTCAATATTCTGCGTGGTTTGAAACGAGATGTGTTAAAAGGTTGGACTGAAAGGTGCCTTTGCATTCGAGGTTATTAATATGCATGGTGCGTCACCAGGGCAGCAGTAGTAGGGGTTTCTGTTTTGCGTCTGGATGGAGACCACAAAAGGGTTTTCTTTTCTGAGAGGAAGCAGTGGACATGTGGAAGCGCAGCAGCCAACATCATGAACACACGTGGCTTAAGGTCCGCCAGGGTAGACAACACATTTCTTTGTAGGCCAACAGTGTTTGAGGCATTGATAAGCTAATGACTTTGCTTGTTTACAAGAGAATCGTACAACACATCATGCAGTTGTGGGGAGAAAAGTGAGGTTTTGTACAGGAATAACATCTAGGCCAGTGGTTCCCAACCCTGGTCCTTGAGGCACACCAACACTGCACATTTTGCATGTCTCCTTTCTCTGACGCACCAATTTCAGGTCTTGGAGTCTCTAATAATGAGCTGAGGGGAAAAAAAAACCCCTTGAATCAGGGTGTGTTTTGATTATAGGAACAATGCAAAATATGTGCTCCATGGGTTTGGGGTGACTGCTTTCTGTTTAGGGTGTGAAGCCACATGCCTGATCTTTTAATTAAATAAGAAGCTGCAAGTTCTTGTAGGAAGAAATTACTCGTGATTCTAAAGTGCAGAAACTCTACATAAAACATGAACCTTACATTAGTTACATCCATAAATGTGATGCGGCTCCAAGAAAGCAGTATATTTAATGTGAAATAATGCAGGGCAGGATTCTATTTTCTTCATGACGATTAATTTGGATAATGAAAGCAGGCCATGATATGATTGGCTAATATTAGCATGTAGCAGAAAATAAAAGGCTTTTTACAGAGCAGTGGTTCTCAACTTTCCTGTTTCAAATGCCCTCTGATATTTCTGCTGTAATTATGATAGTTGCCGGTTCATTAAAACAATTTGAAAACAACATCACTGTGCTTGTATTATTAAATGAATGAGCTATTATTTATTTTCTATAATAGAAATTATTATAATATTCTATAATACTCAAGATTTTGATTCTCTCATGTTTTCAATAAAAATAATTATCGAGAGAAAAACTGCTTTTTATATATAATTTTAATTGACAGTAAATTGGGTCAATTTTGATTTCTTGTCAGTTTTAGCATCCTTTAAAAATGATATTTCACACACTAATTTAGTGGGTGCAATCAAATTAAGTTTCTTGGTAATAAATTATGTATAACAACATTTTCCACCTCTAATACAAGATCACCTGGGTGGGTCAAATACATCTATGTCATCTATATCTGTATCTATCTACATACACACACACACACACAAAAGAAAAAGAAAAAAACAGACAATGTCCAAAAATATGTGAAATATCTTATTCAAGTCACTACTAAATAAAAATCCATCAGGAACTGACTGAACTGTTTAAAGTTAGGTGTAATATTTACACAACCTTGCTCATGCCATCGGAAAAGAAAATATTTCAGAACTGGAGAATGGCG
Source organism: Sinocyclocheilus anophthalmus (assembly GCA_018155175.1). NCBI lineage: Eukaryota > Metazoa > Chordata > Actinopteri > Cypriniformes > Cyprinidae > Sinocyclocheilus > Sinocyclocheilus anophthalmus. The sequence continues at coordinate 129,653 of JADLZN010004179.1, forward strand.
AGATAAAATTTGTAGAAAACAAACACCTGTTTCTTTTGAATAATGCATGATGCAATGCAATTAATCATGTCTAATAAAACATGGGGAAATTTATTCCAAAAGTCAACAGGGTCAATTTTGATTTTGTGTTATTTGTAAAGATGCTGTAATCACAGATTTTTTTTTTTTTTACAAAAGTGTATTTTTGGCATACTCACCTCTAACTAGCAGCTCAGCTTCTGCAAGCACACTGTCTGCACTCGTCTGAGCACGACAGCCATATTTCCCAGCATGCTTCAGGAAGATGCTCCTGATCATCAGATCTGCTGTGGAGGACTGCTAAATAGAGGGGAAAAAATAAAGCACAAAGGAAAACTTTGTGAGGTAAAGAGAGAAATAGAGCTCCATGCAGAGCTTGACAGCTGAGCAATGGGCTGCTGCTACAGCCTCTATTGGCTTGTGTGGATTAAGAGATTCCTGTTCGATTTAAGAGCATGTGCACCATTACTATCCTCAATCTGCTCTTCTCTGGAAATGAGAAACGCCCTAGGCGAGACTGCGAATAATTCAAGGTCTACAGGCAGCTCTTTAGTACAGGGGCTGATTAAAATTACAGCACATGAATCAGACAGCTGGGTGCTGCACCACTGTCTCAACGATTATGTGCTGCCTGTGAGGAATATTCTGCTTACTTTACCCCATATACCAAAGAAAAATAAACTAACTATAAAATTACTATTTTCAGACAGACTATTTTCATTAAATAGATTTTCCCTCAGTCATTCACATTGTCAATCATTGTTTTTTTTGTTTTTTTTTTAGAAAGTCCAGAAACTAAAAATAATATATGTGTGCAACCTTTTACAATCTGGGGTAATTTAAAAATGTGAAAACTACCTCAGCTTTAGTCTAAAAGTCTGTAAAATTATTATTATTATTATTATTATTAAATAATTAATTTGCCATCACAATAAATAAGAATTTTAAAATATATTGAAACAGTTATTTGAAATGATAGTAATATTTTATAATATTACGTTTTTACAAACACATATATTCATATATAATTTTGATAATAGGACCCCGGGGTGTATTATATTCCTGAAAACCCCACACCAACACGCAAACCCACGCGCACATACACACACAGTCACTCACACACACACCCACACACACCACACCCACACACACACCCACACACACATATATAAATCTATATAGTATAGAAATAAAGAAAGAAAGAAGAAAGCAAAGAAAGAAAAATATCTGAAAAAATCCTCAACTAGGCTAGGCTGGACGATAATGGCCAAGATTGATATCACGATATATTTCTGAATTTTGGTTTGTCGATACGATTAATTCTATATCGTGATTAACAGCATTATTTGAAAATAAAAATCTTTTTGTAACATTATAAATGCCTTTATCTTCACTTTTGATCAATTTAAAACATCCTAGCTAAATAAAAGTATTAATTTCTATAATTCCCAAAAAATAATAAAAATTATACTAATGGAATAGTGTATAATGTTACAAAAACTTTTTATTTCAGATAAATGCTGATCTTTAGATCTTTCTATTCATCAAAGAATCCTGAGAAAAAAAATTACTCAACGGTTTTCAATATTGATAATCAGTAAATCAGCATATTAGAATGATTTTTTAAGGATCATGTGACACTGAAGACTTGGAGTAATGATGCTGAAAATTCAGTTTTGATCACAGGAATACATTACATTTTAAAATCTATTAAAATAAAAAGCAATTTTAAATAGTAAAAATATTTCAACAGTTAACTGTTTTTGCTGTACTTTGGATCAACTAAATGCAGCCTTGTTGAGCAAAGAGAATTCTTTAAAATATATATATAAACACAACAAACCTGGAAAGGTTGCGGAGACCAAGGTATATGTTTTTGCCTTTTAAATCGTTTTATTTTCATATATCGTTTTCAAATTTGCAATCAAGTAGTTTCGTTTTAATTAGTTCTTAATAATTTTTGTTTGTTTTAGTTTAGTTTTTATTTTGTGAACACATTTCTATTTAGTTTTTATATAGTTTAGTTTTAGTAATTCAAGTTGATTAGATTTAACAGATCACTTCCAGAGCGCAGGCCAAAGAAAGACTTTGGCTAATTTAACCTTAATGATGCAAACGTCTAGCGACAGCAAATTAAAGCATGCTGAGATTGATTGGATGGTAAAAGTATACAAATACACACCAACATGAAGCAGTCATGCCTTTTTAAATCTACACAAGTTGCGCTTACATTATATGTAAAACGCACTAGACTGAATGATAAATGTGTGTTGTGATATTTAATTTGAAAATAAATGTAGTTAATTTATTTATATTATAGCCTATGTCTTTCATCTTATTTAACTATAATCACTGTCGTGTCTTGCTCACTTTCCCGCGAATAAACGTGCATAAATAAGTGGGACTGATGAAATGCAATAATAATAGCGGAGCCTCAACATTGGATTTGCAGCGTTGCGCATTCTAGCCATTGGCGCTGCAGCTGAAGTGAATGACAGCTTGGGAGCACTCCTTGCTCGCTTTCTGTAGCCTTTATCATTTTATTTTTACGATTTATTTTTAAAAATGCTTCTATTTATTTTTAATTCTTCTGTAAAGGACTAACGGCCGCATAGCCTACTGCAGAGTTTAAGGGAGACAATGGCACTTAACAGTAAAGTCATATCTAAATATGTTCTTTTCATTTATGAAGATTTAAGTATGTAGTTTATGCACATTTGTGCAAAACAGCCTGGCAGATTGTTCACAAGATGTAGGCAAAAGTTTGTATTATATACAGGAAGGATGCGCGTTCTTTTCATTCCTCTGTTGCGCTGCTTGTCTATTTCTCTTCAAAGCACCAACTTAAAATGCCTATTTTGGTGTGATTGCTTGTGTTACATGAGAAAATGAATAATTTTGCCTTACTGATGCAGTAGCCTATTTAATGCGGGTGCGGTTCAGGTCGCGGGTCGGGTACAGAATTAAATTGGTGCTGGCTGCTGTCGGATAACGGTCGGGTGTTCTGTTGTGTTGTGTTAGCTACTCTGCGGATGCAGGTGCGGTGCCAGCTCTGCTTAAACTGCTTTGCGTCTCTTCTCCGTCAGATAACCTCACGTGCAATGATGCGCATTTTACGTGGGCTTATTTAAAATGAAAACTCATTCTCCTCATCTCTGTTTCTCTGCCAGCAGGAGGCGCTTTTATATGTTAAAAAAACTGGTAATGCATATCGAAATATCGGAAATGTGTTTAAAAATCATATCACCGTTATTGAAAAAAATTATATCGCGATACATATTGATATCGAATTATTGTCCAGCCCTACCTCAAACTCTCTCTCTTTTTAACTTGTTCATCGAAATAGTAAAACAAAAGCGCTATGAATATTCTAGTAATTTCTGCCTACTATGAGTGTGTTTGCTGAGCAGACATTTTCTGGGGTTCATGAGAGTATCCTATGGTACAAGTGATCCATAAAGTATTCATTATCACTGAAAAGCTAACAAATACATGAGAACAACATGTAAAAATAAATAATTCAGTGTACATGACTAATGCAAATAGAGACTCTGATGCACCTTGAGGGTGGAACGGACACTAGTCGAGTCCCTCATTGATAAGCATTTGACTAACAACACACTTACCAACTTATTAATATAAAATATGAAATACAATCGACACTAGGTCATTTTTAGAGAAAATTTGTCACTTTTTACATCAATGTGGGTTGTGTGTCATTCAGATTTGAACAGTATTGAGTTTATTTTCGGTATAATTCCTGAATGTGAATACAATTTGAATTGAGGTAACAAACAGGATCAATAATTGTAATTTGAATGTAAAAATTTGATTATGAATGTATTATTTCTCAAATCTCATTTGCATGTTGATGTGGATGAAAGCATTGTCTAATGTATAGCAAAAAGGGAAAACTTAACAGAATCTTTAATCAGCCCATTTTACATGAATAACTCGCTAAACAACCCAAACACCAAATGAGTTGCTGTGCCAGCTAGCAATTAAATCCACTGTGGGCTAATCGAAAATAAAACCTCCCAATCCTTGGCTAACACTGCACTTGAATATGTAACAGTGACAGTTTCATGGCAGATTGTTGCTCAGTGCTGCTGTGAAGGAACCAAATGATGTTGTCAGCCGGAGGGAATATGCCTATAATCTGATAGTATGAGGACATAAAACGGTTTGAACTTAATTGTGTCAGCTGCAGATGGTGCTGAGAAGTGATCCATCCCTATTAGGAGTTACATGAATGCTTGCATGAGATGAGGTGACTTCATGTCGGAGTAGTAAACAAGTAATTTATGTTATTGTCTAAGCCAGCCAATCAAATTGGAGCTCTGTGTGTGTATTTTTTATTTTTTTTGTAGAATATGCAAACAACCTGGGATTAAAACACTGCTAAATGCTCTCAAGGAATGGGCCATGATGGTTGACAAGTTGTCCAGTACTCGACTAGTCTATTAGTGAGTTAGACAACCCGTTGTTTGAAAATATGTAGTTTGCTCATACAGGAAGACCTATAAACTGTCATAATTTTTAGGAATATTTTCCAGCTGCAAAAGAGCAGAAATAATATATACACTACTGGTCAAAAGTAGTTTTCTTTTTTATGTTTATGAAAGGAGTCTCTTATGCTCAACAAAGATACATTTAACATATTCCAAAATACTGTAAAAACAGTAATACTGTGAATTATTATTATGATTATAGTTTTTTTGGTTTACAATTTAAAGTAGCTGTTTTCCATGTTAAATATTATTTAAAATGTAATTTATTCCAAAGCTGAATTTTCAGCAGCTGTGACTCCAGTCTTCAGTGTCACATGATCCTTCAGAAATCATATGCTGAATTGGTTCTCAAGAAACAAATAATATTTTATTCCTTCATTCATATTTAGTTTTGTTGTGGAATGTATGATGCACTACCATCCAGAGGTGTAGGGTAAATAAAAAAAAAAAATCTAAATCAGCAAGCATGTATTAATGATCAACAGTGACAGTAAAGCCATTTATAATATTACAAAATAATTATTTAAATGCTATTCTTTTTAACTTATTATTATTATCAAAGAATTCCCCCCCCCCCCCCCCCCCAAAAAGCATTAATATAGACAATTATAAATGATTGAGCACCAATAATAATTGATAATAATGGAGCACCAAATCAGCATATTATGATTTCTGCAGGAAACTGAAACCTGAATTAAATGTTGCCAAAAATTCAGAACAAATAACATAAAATAGAAAACATTTATTTTTAATTGTAGGAATATTTCACAATATTACTGTTTTAACTGTATTTCTGATCAAATAAACGCTGCCCTGCACGCATGAAATCACGTCATTAGATGGTTTTGTGGTGGCAGAATGCCTGTTGATGTGTTCTAATCAGGGAGTGTTCTCAGTTCTGCAGGCAGGGTGGAGGGTGTGTGGAGCTGCTGCTCCTCTGAGAGCCTGATAAACATCATGGTGTGATTCACAGCAGGTCTTTCATCATGATGACATACGGTCGTGGCTGACCTTTCACTGGATTGATTCTCACTCCAGTTAAAGCAGGATTTGGTGCAATGTGGCATCCCTAAAATAAGTAACTGTGACTCCATCTGTTCAGGAGCAACAGACTGAAGATTAGAGTATGTAATACTGTTTTCAAAAACCATGAAAGAAGAAAAATGCTAGATAATAATAAGCATAATAATAATAAGAATAAATACAAGTTACAACAAAGAAGCAAGCTAATATGGCATGGTTACTACAAGAAATGCATTGTTATCTCACATTTGCTTTTGATAACATATCGGTTAGTTTTAGTGTAGATGTGACATTATTTCTTGGGAGATGCAGTCACATGGATGAAGACTGCACTTACATTCTCCAACATCTGGACAAACCGGGACTTATCAAGGATCCGTCTGTGGACAGGCAGACGTCACTTTCAAACACCCATCATCACGGATACCTCCTGATAAAACTGACACAGCTTGTATTACCTCCATCTGTTAGTGGATTACTAGCTTCATGACAGACAGGCAGCAGCTAGTAAGGCTGGGAAAACTCACATCCAACACATGCACCATCAGCACCGGAGCTCCTCAGGGCTGTGTGCTCTCCCCACTGCTCTTCTCCCTCTACACAAATGACTGCACCTCTAAAGACCCCTCTGTCAAACTCCTGACGTTTGCAGATGCCACCATTCATCCAGTCTGCTTACAGACAAGAGGTTGAGCAGCTGGCTGTCTGGTGCAGTCACAACAACCTTGAGCTGAACACGCTCAAAACTGTGGAGATGATAGTAGACTTCAGGAGAAACCCCCCTGCTCTCCCCCCACTCACCATCATGAACAGCACTGTGGCTGCAGTAGAGTCATTCAGATTCCTGGGCACCACAATCTCTCATGACCTGAAGTGGGACAATCACATTGAATCTATATTGTGAAAAAGGCCCAGCAGAGGTTATACTTCCTTTGTCAACTGAAAAAGTTAAACCTTCCACAGGCGCAGATGACACAGTTTTCCTCAGCTGTTATTGAGTTGGTTCTGTGCACATCTATAACTGTCTGGTTTGGGTCAGCCAGCAAATCAGATATAAGAAGATTGCAACGGACTGTTAGGACTTGTACAACTCCAGAGTGAGAGAAATGGTCAGGTAACTTCATCACAGACCTCTCTCACCCTGGCCACAACCTGTTTGCACTTCTCCCCTCAGGCAGACATTACAGATCTCTGTGCACTACAACATCTAGGCATAAAAACAAAATTTCTCCCATGCCATCTCCAGCTTAAACAGTTAACACAGAAATTACCACCTGTCTTCTGTAATTAATTTCTTAACTAATTATTGCCTATCTCTCAAGTATTATGTAAATACATATACATCATTTTATTTATACAGCTGTAAATAATGCACAAATATGTACATAAATCTTCTGTTCCAGATGTATACCACATTATTATTATTACATTTCCACCCCTTAGTCTTACTTATTTAAATGTTCTTTCTGTTCTCATTGTCATATATGTATGCATGCATGTTTGTACCAAGTGAAATGGTAAAAACTGTTTGAAATTTATTTTATCAGGTTGATGCCAATAATTTACAAAATACAGTGAAACTTTAGTATAGGGACCAATTCTCAATACTAACTAGTTGCTTAGCATGTCTATTATTAACATATTGGCTGTTTATTAGTACTTATAAAGTGCTACATCCCTAAACCTACCCAATACCTAAACTTAAAGTCCCCATGAAATCAAAATTATAGTTTTTTGGGTGTTAGTATCAATATGTTAGTCTTAAGGTTATCTATAAGGCAGTGTGCTCCAAAACAGTGACAAAATTCACATTTAGAAGATATAAGCATTCAAAGCTTGCAGTTTCTGGTTTCGCGCTGTGTCACGCTAACCACCGCACTGCACACACACTCTGCTCCGGTCCAGAGACACGATAGCACGGAGCAGATAACATGCGCGAGTCGGTGCAGACCACGAAACATATCGAATCCATTTGAAGTCTACACAGAATGCTATATTTTATAGCAATATGGATGAGATTGTGGCTGGCATACCCTGTCAAATGCGGCTTTACGGAGCTCAACGGCTCTGAGCGGCTCTAGACCAAGCTGTGATATAAATGAACACTATTGGCTATTTTAAAAAGGGGCGGGGCTGCCTGATATGTCCCGCCCTGTCTTCCTGTTTCAGTTAAAATGATGTCAACACAGAAAGTAACGCTGTGTGTTTCTAAGCATTTCAGGGGACCTTTAACAACTACCTTACTAACTATTAATAAGCAGCAAATTAGGAGTTTATTGAGGCAAAAGTCATAGTAGCGAGAATTGGACCTTAAATATAATAAAGTGTGATCCAAAATACTAATACTGACTGATATCGATATGTCACCGATAAATCTTTTATCACTGATATATTGCACATTCTTCAATAATATCATAGTGTAAATGACATTACTACCCACAAAACACCAAATACCAACCAGATGACCACCAAACAGATGCACAGTTCATTATCTACAGTATATGTCACCTACAGCATCGGCACAAGTGCACAGTAACACATCAGTGGCGAAGCTGCTTACTGTTTGAATGTACTCAAAGTGACCGCCCTCCTGCTGGGTGTTGAGCGGTTGGTTGTTGAGCAGCCAGAGGAAGGACACGTCCAGCGAGGGGTCATGAGTGACTTTACAGCTGAGCACCACACTCTCTCCCACCGTCACCTCCACCCGGATGGGGCTCAACTCCACCCGCATGGGCTCTGAAACATGAACGTCATCCTGTCATCAGCACACAAGGACCATATGACATCAAAAAACATCTGCAGCTATGTCAGAAACTCTGAAAACAGTTACTATTTGAAAAATAAATGAATCATTGAACTACGGTAGAATTCATCATTTTCAATTCATAATTTTGAGGGGGGAAAAAGGAAATGGTTTATCCACCAGTATATCAGACCTTGACAAACAGAAAATTTGCAACAGCTTTTCAGCTTACTAAACTTGTTCCTACATAAATTGCTGAATACAATTTATTTTAATTTATTATTTATCTATTTTTTTATTTAGTACAGACCTGAATAAGATATTTCACATAAAAAATGTTTACATATAGAACAAGAGAAAATAATAGTTGCATTTCTAAAAATGACCCCGTTTAAAAGTTTACGGACTCTTGATTCTCCCTATCTGTTTGTACATGGATGAAAATGTTTTTTAGTGATAGTTGGTCACGAATCCATTGTTTGTTCTGAACAGTTAAACTGCATGCTGTTCTTCAGAAAAAATCATAAGCATATGACTCATATGCAATTATCACAAAAGGTTCAAACACTCACTGATGCTCCAGAAAGAAAAACCATGCATTAAGAGCTGGGGGTGAAAACTTTTTGAATTTGAAGATCAGTGTAAATTGAACTTATTTTGTATTATGAGAAAAAAAACATTTAACAAAAAACATATAAGTATATTCTGCAGCTTCTGAAGGGCAAGACACAAATGAAAAAAAAAACAAAAAAAAAAAAGCAAAAAAAAAAACAAAAAATATATATATATATATATAATAATATATATATATCTATATATATATATATATATATGTAGAATGACATATTCAGGCTAAATACGGGAAAAAAAATAAGGAGGGAAAAAGAAACATCTATTTCTTAATGCCATTGGTGTTTCTTCTGGGGTATAAGTAATTGAAAAAAGTGACAGCAGTGACTGTTTATGAAAACGATGACTGAGTGTGAAAGATTTCTCAGGCAGATTTAGCACCATTTTCACATTGCTCGCACAAATTCACTGTCTAGACCAACAAAAGCTGATTGGTTTGAAAGTGATCTATCTCAGGCCATGTTTACACTTGGTATTAAGATGCATTTTGGTCTGTCGGATCACAAGTGGACAACGTTAAATACAGGTGTAAACGGGGTTTGAAACATTTTGAGCTTGTCCACTTTCAAATACCTTCAGAGGCAGTAGATAAAAACATTTGACAGGATTACATTTGTAGTGTAGTCTCTCAAGTGGTCGAATGTGTTCAAATAGCCACAAAAGACACCTACTCTCCCCTGACCAACCATGTTATGGGACATGTTTTAAGAAAGTGCACCAAAACAATGAATTTCAACTTTGCTATGTTGTGCCAAAACACAAATTATGATCGAAATTGCCATTACCATTCATATAATTTCCATTCACTTACTTTCCAGGGGTGTCCAACTTAACCGGTTCCTGCAGAGTTTAGCTCCAATCTAAATAAACACACCTGGACCAGCTAATCCGAGTCTTACTAGGCATACTAACTAGAAACTTCCTGGCAGGTGTGCTGAGGCGAGTTGAAGCTAAACTCTGTAGGACAGTGGCCCCTGTAGGAACTCACCACTGGTCAAGACAAAATTCGAAGTGATCACAGGAGAGACATTTAAAATGCATGTTAAGGTCAGATGTAATGGTTGATGCATCCAATTCATGATCAGATCACTGAAAACGCATCTTAATACAAAATGTAAACAGGGCCTCAAACTCATTGACAGTCTAACAATTGTGTTAGACAAAAAAAATAGATATGTGCACGTAACAGGCATTTGATTATAGAGGTCCCTTAAAAAATACCACTACGCTCAGAGGCGGGGGGGGGGGTTGGGTGCCGTAACCCATTAGGCAAAGGTAGGCGACGCCTTGGGCCCTTAAAAGCCAAGGGCCCCCTAAAATGCTTTTCATATAGGAAATGCGCATTAAGCGCTGACACGTGAACGGTTGCGGTTTACTGCGTTTATTACCACGACAATCGTCCAACGTGCTTTTTGTGTACCCTGCTTGAAAGAGATGAAAATATTATGCATGTGAAGCTGTAATTAAATATGAGAACAGTGTGTATGATATGTTTTAAGTCTTTTAAATGCAGCTTACTCATTATGAGGAAGGAACCAAGTAGAGGCACAGTTACTTTTTTGGTGATATAATCCTGAGGTGTGTAAATGTATAATTTCCTTTTCATTGTTTTTTTTTTATTTAAATTTGTAGTTAAAATAACAAAAAATAAATGTATTTTAAAGTTTAGTATTAGGCACACAAGCTTATGCTGGTAACTCATCAGTGGACTTTCCTCGTCAATATAGGCTATATTTTTTTCACACTTTTCTCATTCTATATTTCTGACGTTCCAAAAGCGCCTCCTACTGGCAGAGAATGAATGTTAATTTTCAATAATCCGGTCTGTAATTTTTGTTCAGATCAATGCGAAAATCCACCCACATAACCCCGTTTTAAATTAATATAATAATTTACACTTCTGACTCACCCCTGGTTTAAACGCTCAAGTGTGAGGTTTATCATTTTATAATTTATTTTGTTTTTGTGAAAACCTGTATCCCAACTGTAAATCGGTTGCCATTTCATGGTCTACAACATGAAAGAAAGCCATTATAACATGTACATGAAAAATGTAGAAACATTAGACACAACTGTGGGGCACCATTATGCAGCAGCAAGCAGGCTTCACAACAAAAGGAACCTCAAGGTTGAGCTATAGGAAAATGTGTGCAAATGTATAGGGCCCCATTCCTATATTTTGCCTGGGGCCCCCAATTCACTAAATCCGCCCTTGCATATGCTAACAGTGATACAATCAAGACAATCTGTCCCAAGCCTCCTAGTTATTATCTGTTTTCTTGGTAAAGAACAACCTCCTCAACAATAGCTGTCCTAGGAGACAGTAGACGCTCTTGTGAGCGGCCAAAACAAACATCTTCACACCTGATAAGCTGCAATGAGTTCTTCTTCCATCCGACTCAGTCTGGCGGCGGTCTGTTTGCTCTTGTGTGGTTAACCACGGGATTGGGCCGACGGGATGGGGGCTGGGGGTTGATGAGGGTCTCTTACCTTTCACCAGAAGCATGGTTGTCAACTCCGCTGAACCAAACTGGTTTTCCGCACGGCACACGTAGCTTCCCTCATCCGAACGGCTGGAGTTAATGATGCGGAGGTTGTTGTTCCGAAGCAACATGATCCTGTTAAAAATGGAGTATGTAATTCATCTTCCAGAGAAAATATTTCCCCACCTCTTTAGAAGATGAAATAAACAAATTAGCGTAAAATAAAAATAATGTGTAATTGTAAATATGTCATATACACCACCTCAAAATATACAAAACTATTTTCAAGATTCAGGTTGTTGAAAAGCAGACCAAAAATGTTTGAACTCAATCTCGGAATGAACCGGCAAAAAGTCATTGTACTTACACCCTATGAACAAGTCCTGTCCTTCATTGAAATTTAACATCTAGATTTAAAGATTATATTGTCAATAGAGTCATTTAAAATGTTAATTGACTGATAGTATCTTTTGGTGAGGATTAGCATGTTGGTGGCTATCAAAAAGCCAAAAGCCAATTAACTGTTTAAAGCAATGAAAGGGACGTTAATTTTAACAGTTTGAAGATGTAAGAGTATGGCTAATATACATTTATATCAATTAGCTTATGCTTAAGTCACAGGCAGGTCTTGAAGTGAAATAGCTGGTGTTGGTAAGAACAGAATGCTTTGATGATTAATATGCTCACCCAAGTATACGGCACGTCAAATGGCCTTAATCGGAATACTGTTAATTTGAGCGGAAGTCAAGATGAGATATACTCCTAATGACATTTCATTCTTTCTGAAACCAAGAGAGAGCAGGAAGGCAAATTGAATTTAGCATAGATAACTAGAGTCTTGCTTTTATCTTATCGCTCGCTCTCATTCACTGTTCTAAGAGCAGTTTCAGAGAGCACCTCTGTGCTGCCCTCATATAATGAATTAACTTCAGACAAAGACAGAAGTCATTTCTTGTCTGAGGTCCAGGAAAACACAAGGGAGAGATTAAAAAAAAAAGAAAAAAAGAGTCTCACTCTAAAAAGACCACCTGGGAACTCAGGCAAATGAGCAACAGACTCTTGGTTTTCTCATAGCTCTTAAAAAAACATTGTTTAAAGTGACATAAAGTGAATGCACTAAAAAAGTTATCTCAAACTCAGACCTCTTTAAGTAGATTAAAAAGCCACTGCGTTCACACTGTTCTTCTGGACTCACATCTTTTCTTTCTTTCTTTTTTCTTTTCTTTTTGGTCCAGTTTAGTTGTGACTGGGTCTCAGTTAACTCTCAATTCTCAATTAATTTGGAGTGCTCACATTTAGGGTATTGTTTAACAACTTTAAATAACATTGTAAACCTATTCAGATCTACTTTCACCATTTGTACTTCCTCTTTCTGTGGAAACAAGCAACATTTAAGCCATACTTTTCGCAAACTGCTCTCGGAAAGCTGGAAAAATCAACACTAAAATGGGGTTATTATTGTTAAAACTAAACCTTAAAAAAACAACAACAACAACAACACCAATAACAATAATAATTAGATATAAATTATATAGGTAAATAAAATAAAAGAATTTTAAATAAAAATAGTTATGTCACGAGGTGAAAGACAAATATTAAATATAAAAAGTAAAGTTCAGCTATAGTTGCCAAGCCAAGATATAATGTCTTATTTTTATTTTAGTTTAACTTTAAACAAATTCAAATGAAAATGGAAAATATAATAATAAAAACTAATTCAAAGTATTAATAAAAAGAAAATAGCATATTAATGACACTACGAAAACCCTGGCCTAGAATGGATTCAGACAACCTTCAGATAGTTCAATGATGTCGATGTATATTCTGGTATTTTTTTTTATTCTGCTTTTTTAATTCTGCTTTGATTAGCAGAGGTGTGTCAATGAATATTTACATAGCAATCATTTTATTAAAATTCAATTTCTGCCTAAAACTAACAGTCTTGACGAAAGGGAGCCGTCAAACTAATTTATTCCCCATTAATTTGTCTCGTAATGTTTGGCTTTCATATTTACAGCATTAAGCACCCTGATCCAGCAGATGCTGATGAGAATTGGCAGGCAGAAACTCACAGAGGTGTGTCAAAGTGTAACCCGTACATGGAAAATTCATAAGCAGAAATCAACTAAGAGACGTTCCTTCAAGTAGGAGAAGGCGAGAACCCACATTCGACAAGGACGTGGAGCCAGAAAGGACGAGCAGAGACCTGGTGGGTATAAGCAATATGCAAATGAGCCTTCGTGATGAAGGTAGTAAAAATGAAACGTCCCCTTAGAGCCACCTAAAATATATTTTAGGCCACTTGATGCAAAGAACTCGCTCTACTCCGGAGAAACATCTTTGAGAACAGCAGCAAATGTGAAACATTCATATGCAGTACAGGAATGGCTGGATAAACACCATGGAAAACATCACAGAACATAATCACAGGCTTGTGTACAATGGACCGATTTTCCATTTCCCTGATTAGGGCTTCTTTGCCGATGTTGGTGAAGGATTGACCACAGGGTTTTGAGAGAGGCTGCCCATACTTTCGAACTAATGGGATTAATACTTTTCATTTGGAATACAAAACCCTTGAACATTAGCGGAAATCCATGTTAATTACAAACCTTCATTAACTCCACACAGCTGTCAATGTCAGATAAATGCAGGGCAGCTTCGATCCCACCCCTGCTACTCTCACGATTGAGCTTCTCTTCATCTAGAGACGTCTTCCTTGGAAGCAGCTAATGTCAGAAAATCCTTTCACTAAAGTCACCCGCGTCCAGTCAAATATGTCTGAAAAAATTCATTGCAATGATCGTCTGACTGAAAATCCATTTTAACAACTCAGCTGAAGTGGGAAAAGAATGGCTCCTTTAGCATTCAACAATGTAGTGTGCCGATAGAGTAATCGAAACAAGCAATGCGATTCTCTCTTGGATCTTCTACCTTAAACTGTAGCTCACGCTCCATTTCATTACATATCTTTTCATAACGTTGGTAGCACAGATCTGATGATTTTAAATCGGATTACTTTGGAGCTTCCTAAGGCGTGCATCACTAGTATTTAATTTTAAGATTTGGGATTTGAACAGACTCTACACGTCAGCAAATATATCATCCGACACTGTTTGTGCTGCAGACACGAATTATGCCACAAACCATGCGAGTTGTTGAGCAGAGGTGTGTTATTACTTTTACAATCCATATCTGGTGGATGATAAAATGGAAGAAAATCTCCTCCACTAACACTGAAGGAGGAACACAAGCCATATCTATGCACTAGAACATAAGAAAATGTTGGGGTGGACTTTTTTGACTTGGGCCAGAAAGCAACCATCTGGCCTGGGTAACATAGCTGACATTAAAATTATGGGGGAGATGATGTAGAGAGCCCAGGTGGAGTTTTATTAAACTATGAATTAAACCCAATACATGAAACAAAACATAAACATTAACAATGAGCAGAGGCGGACAAAGTACTCAACTCCATTACTTGAGTGAAAGTACAGATACTGCTGGTCAAATATTACTCAATTACAAGTAAAAGTTGTAAAGACAGATTTTTACTTAAATAAAAGTACAGAAGTACTTGCTTTTAAAAGTACTTAAGTACCAAAAGTAAATTTCCTTTTTTATGTCAATGCACTGTTTTATTGTTGTACGTAATACTTGCAATACTTCTGAAGCAACTTAGAATACATTACACCTACTGAATAAACTGACTAGCTTGTAGTATACTTTGGAATAAAGAGCTTTTAGAATGTTAAAAAACCTATGGGTGAAACAAAATGAACACCCTATACCCACCCCCACAAAAGCAGGATGGTAGTGATCTCACACAGCTCTGACAGTGTGTGCACATCTATGTGTAACCATTCATCCACATTTTAAACAGAGTGGACAGTGAAATCCTGTAAATACAGAGTGATAAGGAAGAAAAAAACTAAACCTGCTTTAAAAAAAAAAAAAAAAAAAAAAAAAAATAAACAGAACAAACGTAGCTGTATATAACTTTACAACAGCAACACTGCTTTAACAAAAAATCTAAACAGCAAGACTTATTTGACATCAAAACAAAAATTATAAAATGCTGTCTAATCGCTCTCGCTGTACTTTGATGTCACACACAGAATGGTCTGTGCAGTGCTGCTTCAAGTCCAACACCTATTGTGTTTTATTAGGAGATGCACAACAGTTCTTCTGTGGCTTTATAGGTAATATTTTCACGTACACAATTTAGCAAAATCAGACAATATTGTGTCTAATATATACCACAATATTAACTTCTTATTATTGAATTGCTGTAAATAAATATCACATTTGCAACTGGTCAGTGTTCAAAAAATGCTGAGAAATCACTTCATGTAGCCCTACAAGAGTGATTACTGATAAACTGTCTGAAAATAAGAAAGTCACGTTTTAGAGAAGCAAAAAAAATCACCCACTGACTTTCAAAGCTGCTACATAACGACTTCCTACTTCGAGGACCTTGATAGAAATGTAGTGTACAATATTTGTCTTTCAAACGTAGTGAAGTTAAAGTCATAAGTTCCCAGAAAAAATAATACTCAAGTAAAGTACATATACTCAAAAAGTGTACTTAAGTAAATGTACTTAGTTACTGTCCGCCTCTGACAATGAGCTTGGCTTGACTATAAACAATGTTTACCTGACAAATGGACCATGGAACAGCATGCGTACTTCAATACACAACAAAGTAGCATGGCAAACCTGAGGGCTTAAATATAAAATTTGCATAGCATAAACAACCAATGGGACTAAAAACAGAACCATCATGAACCAATGAGAGGACCGAACTAATAACAAGATAACAAGAAAATGAACCAAAGAAAACGTGACGTGATAAACGAGTTCCGCTAATGCTCACAAATGTGTACTTTTATAACAGCAAAAATTAATTCACTGAAATCTTAATGTTAAACTTTATTCTTGTATATGTAGGCACTGTATTAAGCAGTACGTTAATTATTGAATGAAAAAGTTGCTTCATGGAAATGCCTGTGAATTTGTCAATTATTGCTTCCAATCCACTT
Organism: Sinocyclocheilus anophthalmus; assembly: GCA_018155175.1. NCBI lineage: Eukaryota > Metazoa > Chordata > Actinopteri > Cypriniformes > Cyprinidae > Sinocyclocheilus > Sinocyclocheilus anophthalmus. The sequence goes on from JADLZN010004179.1 coordinate 146,103, forward strand.
CATCTGTGATAAAGCATGCAAACAGTGCGCAAGAGTCACTATGGGAAACAGAACATGTCCAACTTTTTGTAGCATTTTCGTTTAAATGTTAATGAGCTATGCTGACCCCGCCCCTCTCTTCCGAGCTGCTCTCAGAGAGACGGTTTACTTTAGCCGCATTCATCTTGAAACTTGCTAATTAGCACATTATTAAAAAAGGCGATTTGCAAAGATTCGTTAAAAAAAAAACTTACACTCACTTCTTCAGTAGGTGAGGCTGGATCACGAATGATTCGCGCGAACATAGACACATTTATGTAGATCGGGGGCGCATTCCCTTCAGAAACAATGTAATCCACTGCGAGTTCAGCGGCTCAGATGTCGGGAGTAAATGACGACTGCTATGTTCATTATTACATCCAACAACAAAACACCTCAATCGCTTAGGACTCATTCTTGTCTACATCTGCTCCGGCGGTGAAACAATGGCGGACTGATGACAGCTCACTCACTCAGGGCGGGTCTAAGGTAAGTCGCCAGTCCAGTCTGTGCTGAAACACTACTGTCAATCAAACTATCGTGGGAGGGGCCTGTCTGTGTGACGTCACACAGACAGGCATATGAGATCGGCTCGATTTGAGAAAGGGGAAACATTTAACCAGATTAAAAAAAAAAACACATGGGTGGTTTTTATCATTATAGGGTGGTTGTGTAAACACACTGCCAACACACATTTCAGTTAAAACAACTTGTAAAAGTGCATGTAGCAACCTATGACCCCTTTAACTTTTTTCTCAGTCGGCTGGTGCATTCTCACATCACATTTACATTTGCACAACAGTTAGTTCAACCTCCACAACATTTAGTAATTTGTGCACATCATAGTAGCAGTTTCTCATTCCTTCGAACAAATTGCAAATGCTTTTGGACATGCATACATTGCTTTCATACAACTCTCTGCTGTTTTATAACATTATCATTTGCTTATGTCATGTCAGTCAAAATAAACTATACTTGTGAATGCTGAATAGTCATTCCATATAAAACTAATAGTACTCATTTAATTGCTTGAGTCATTACATACAAAAATTGTTGAACTAGTTGTCAAAATCTGTCAAAATCTTTTTTTTCCTGAAAATTTCTCCTAAATTGAACAATTTCTCTCAGGTGAATCTCAACTTTCACTGATGAGAAGGGGTGTGTGAAGCATTAGTTGCAACCAATGATAAGCCACTTCTCTACAATCACTGTCAGAGCTGAATCCCATAAACCCCCACTTTACAAGCATATATGAACCAAGCAGGACAGAGTGTGTACCATTTCTACAATACTGTGACACAGAAATGGAAGATCAGCCTCGTGGAAGAGGGGTGAGGGCGTGGGGAGGACAGGGGAAGAGGAAGAAGAGGCCAAGAACATAGGTAGATCCCTGATGAAATCAGGGCTACATTTGTGGATCATGTTGTCAATCACGGCCTCACAATGGCTGAGGCTGGTCGAAGGGTGCAGCCAAATGTTGGGAGAACCACTGTAAATTCAATTATTCAAACATTTCGTCTGGAGAACAGGTATGTATAAATGGACAGTAATTCAGCACTAAACAATCTGCACTGCACTACTGTCATTGTGTCATACATGACGCTTGCAGTGGGACAAGAACTTGTCACTGTACATTTTACATTTAGATGTACAGCTTTACTGCATCACACATTTAGTGTATTGTAGTGTTACAGTAAAGATTTGCCATATTTACTGTAATTTTACTCTGCACCGCACAGGATTGCAAGACAACCTTGCAGTGGTGGAAGAGGGCCCCTTTTTACTCCGCAACAAGAGGAAGCCATTTGTGCAATGGTGATTGCAAACAATGCCATAAGGTTGAGAGATACAAAGTGCTGTTATAGAGGATGACAACATCTTTGGGAATATTGAATCTGTTTCAGTCGCTACAATTGACAGAGTGCTCAGGAGGAATGAAATGCGCATGAAACAATTGTACAATGTGCCATTTGAACGGAACCGCGACAGAGTGAAGGAGCTCCGTCACAAGTATGTACAGGTAAAACATGTATGTGTTCTATGCATATTCTAATGTTCAGTGCTGTAAACTGTTTACTTTGTGTAGTGTCATGCACTACACTTACATGACAGTTCTGTGTATGTGTATTCACAGTGAATACTGTACAATATGTTGTCCAAAATGCATTATATTACACAGGAAAAGTTGTTATAGTTTCTCACTCCCTCTTCTGTAATAAAGCATGTACTGGAGCTGGAGGGCAGGGAACCGCTGCACACATTCATATACCTTGATGAGGCGGGTTTCAATCTGGCAAAAGGTAGAAGACGTGGAAGGAATCGCATTGGACAGAGAGCAACCATTGATGTCCCAGGCCAACGAGGACGGAATATTACTATGTGTGCAGCCATCTCAGAAAACGGCGTCCTCACCCATATCCCCCGTCTTGGTCCATACAACACACAACATCTGCTGACTTTTTTTAGACCCTCTTTATAGGGACATAATCCCTGAGAATGAGAGTGGTCTAACTGGAGTCCATCTGAGCAAGCATGTTGTTGTTTTTTGTATAATGTGCATTTTCACCACTCAGATGTCGTCAGACAGTGGTTTGCAGCACATGATAGGATGCTGGTGGCATATCTCCCTCCCTACTCACCATTCCTAAATCCAATCGAGGAGTTTTTCTCTTCCTGGAGGTGGAAGGTATATGACTGGGCATCCACATACCCAAATGGCCATGCTAGCGGCCATGGATGCAGCATGTGATGAAATCACAGCAGAGTCCTGCAGAGGGTGGATTCGCCACTCGAGGAGATACTTTCTTCGCTGCATTGCAAGAGAAGATATTCGCTGTGATGTAGATGAAATTAAGTGGCCAGACAGAGGAACGTCTGGATGTGCATGAATGATTACAGTACTATGTATGTTGTATGTTCAGTTCCAATATGTACTGCAATGTTGTGCACAGCTCTACCCAAAGGGAGTTTGTTGTAAATAAGGGTGTATTTTTTATTTATTTTGCACAATGCTGTGAACAAATTAGAATTGCAAAGAGCATATGCAGTAAAAATGTGAAACATACATATTCAGTGTCTTGTACTCAGTTACCTCACTAAATACAGTAATGTGTAACTTTACTGTATTTTTCAAATGGCTGTGCAAATAGTATATAGTGCTGTCTTGAGCATTTTCAGGTAGTGTCACCAAGGTCTGACTTTTTTTGCATTGGAAGACAGAGTAAACTGTCATAATGAAAACATGACAAAGCCATTTGACTATCTTGTTCATAAACAATGGTGTTAGGACTTTTCATCTTGATGACACTGACACTTTCATGAATACTTGCTTTTGAGGAATGACCTATCCATTTTGAGCAAGTGACACGCTTTTGCAGGTTATCAACTAGGTTTTGCAGTTTGTACTAATTGTTTTGAGAACTGCATTAACTGTTGTGCAAATGTAAATAGTGATGTGAGAAAGCACCAAAGCGACTGAGAAAAACTGTAAAAAAAACAGATGGCTCTTTAAAGTTCTTCACACATATTTAGAAACCTTTTTATGCTGAAATGGTTCTTTATGTTTGAGTTTAGGATTCTTTATTCCCACCCTTTTTTATTTATTTTTTTAAATCTGTAACTCAATATCTTTCAACTATCTGGAGCTCAGCCATCCGACTACATAGACTGTCATTCTGTGTTTTTCCTTTTTAATTTTTTAACAGAGCTTCTAAGTGCAACCAGCTCTGTTCAGTTGAGGATACTTTTCTCCTCTTCTGCACAAAGCAATTATGTGACAGAGATATTGAATAATTGATTATCCATATTGTTAGAGTTTTCAATTATTACTTCGGCTTATGCATAAACATGCTCACTCACAAAAACATCAAAGCTATCCCATGACTTATATATTTTTTTCTTTTATCATTGTGAATAGCTTACATAGTTTATTCACAATGGCTATGTTTGGCCTTCACAAGCAAGATTTAGATAAAAACACTAGATCATGTCTTTGACCCAATATTCAGATGTAGCTACTTTACAGAGAGTCTCTCTTACTGCAAAATGTCCTTCATGCTAGTCATAGAAGACATTGCAGCACTAGAAAAACAAAAAGAAGAAAAATAAATAACCATATCTGTCCTTGCCATGTCACAAAAAAGAAAGTACAATACATTGCTTGACTCTGAAAAATTTGCCGCACAATATATCAGATCACGCGAGCTCAAAGTCCATTCATCACCTTGTTACCTGAAGAACCGAGCATTCTTGGGCTGTTCACTTCTCCCATCTATCAGTAGTCACTGTGTACAAACAAACATCTATCACATGGCAGACAACATCATTTCAAATGTGATCTGCACCACTTTATGAACGATTCCATGGCTGACCTCAAGAACACTTTGTTCTGACTCAACTGTATCTTTTACTGTGGCGTGTGGCCGCTGGAAGGGCAAATAGCATCTGAATGCTGGTTTTTTTTTACTGATGTAGTATTGGATTTATATTGTGAATTAGAAGGAGAGGGAACTGCAGACGTGATAACAGCAAAGAGAGGCGGAAGTATGTGTGCGGGCATAGAGAGTGGCCATGTTAGCGTCAGCTGACGCGCGAGGGTCTGAGTGAAGCTCGTACACACGGGGCAAATGAATAAAGGTGAGAGTGCACAGGAGTTAATCATAGAAGGAGTAGGCAGGGGGAATGACAGGGGCTGTTGGGCTGGCGAAGCCATTTTACAGGACAATTGGAAAAGAGTGCAAATCCCTGTGGCTATTTCTCAGAATAAATTGCCTGCTGTGGAACAGCACCACTGTCAGCAGAAAAGCCCGTAAATTATTTTGCAGCGTCCAATCGCAAACGAGCATGACCGGTGGTAAATATGTGGTTTGAATTGGCGGGGACTGGGTGCGTCTCTTGAGCACTGTTTACATAAGGTTTTTGTGTTCAAAATTTTTTTGTAGGGTGAAGGGCATCATTTTTTATTATGAAAAGTAGAGGGAGCTATATTTATGTTTCAATGTTGGCAAATGCTGAAAATTGTAGAGAGACAAAGTAGGTCTATGTGAACCTTGGTTTTTCCCCAGAATAATAATTTGCTTAATAAAAGGCAATTAAATGGCTCTTGACCTGGACAAGCACTGACATATGAAATAAGTCTGAAAAATCTTTTCAGAATCCTGTGTTAATCTGTCTATCTATCATATCTACTACGATCTATACATCCATCTATCCTCTATATATCTATCTATCCATCCATCCATCCGTCTGTCTGTCTGTCTGTCTGTCTGTTCTGTGGGGGGAACATTTGTTTTTGTTATGTTTTGCTTTGTGTGTGTGTATCATAAGTAAGGCATCCGGCTTAAAATAAAACAATCTTAATACAGTAGATGGTCTATAGTTATGATATAGGGAGAATATGGAACTCCAAGGAAGAATGAGGAAAAAAAAAATGAATAAATTACATTTCATTCACAGGCCCAAATGAGCAAAAATCTGCAATGTGGTGCAATTTTGATATTTTGATCGGCAAATAGAATCTGATATTTTGGAACGTAAATCGTGAGGATCTTTCTCGCAGTATAGCTGACAATAAGTATATAAATATCAGTTTTCATCTGATCTCCCCATAATTTATTAGCTCAAATGTTAAATTTTTTAGGATCAAAGCTCTGTAGCTTCTTTTTTTGTGGGGGCAAAACATATAATGCAATATAATAAAATGTATTCTCCTGTTTAATTTATAGAAATCAGTAAATTTCACATTTATTTTATTTTTTTATTTTTTTTTATTTATTTATTTCACAGCAAACTGACAAGTGTACCATGATTTGAAGGGGGACATTTTATAAATTATACTAAAACACCTTTACAATATAAATTATCAATCAGTTGACAGAGGGCATGTAGAAGATTGTGTACAACAGTTGTTGTTTTTTCAGCAAAGTTTTGATCATTTAGAGACCGTAGAAATGTGCATCTTAAATATGATACAGTAGGCTTTATAGAGTTAATATCATTTGTGAATTTGCATCTTATTATGAAAACAGGTGAACCTTTACACTGGTTACAAATTAGTGCAAAATTATGCAATGCAAATGTCAGCATTGACTTTGAACATGCATATCCTTTAGAAAAGACAACCTGGGGAAAGTGTAATAGGAATATGTTAAAGTACTGAAAATCTTTTCAGAGACACATGCTTCATAAGTGTTGCAGGTTTCATCACAGTCTTGGCAGGAGCAAGTTAGCTCACGATCGGTGCCAGTGGCACACGGCATTCAAAAGCAAGCAAGGTGTGAATTCGCAGGATGACGACACTCAAAAGTGTGTAAAGAGAGAGAGTCTATCATATATAAACAACTAATACTAGTAGTCGCAGGTCTAACGTAAAACACAAATACAAAATTATAAAATGTAACCAACCACATTATGCATAGTGTGATTCGTAGGGATAGTTCACACAAAAATAATATTCTTTCATAATTTATATATTTGTTTCAGCCATTTGTGTCCATAAAATGAAGGTCAGTCGGGTCCAAAACAACTTTTTTGTTGACTTATTGTACAGCGGGAAAAAAAAAAAAAGGGACAGGGATATTTCTCAAAATATCTTCTTTTGTGTTCCACAAGAGAACGTAAGTATTGTAAGGTTAAGGTGAGCAAACGATGACAAAATGTTTATTTTTGGCTGAATTTTAAGATAGAATATAGCAAAATATATAGGTTTATCAACCTTTAAACGGGAGGACACTTTTAATATCTCTTTCTGTTGACATTGAATGCTGTGAGTTCAGGCAAACTGTGACTTCGTCATTTGGTAATATGGCTAATTCTAAAACGACTTTTGACGCAGTGTTTCTTTTCTGCTTCCTATTTTTTCCTATTTAGCTTATTTTATAAACCATCACAACACAACCAATGACACCATGAAAATAATATAATTTTTTTCAGATGAATAGGTCTTTGCGTCTAGACGTGTCTGTGGTGAAGACTCTCAGTTATTAAACAGCAGTCCTTGCACAGACTTGTAGCCTACAGCGCTCAACGGGGGCCGAGGATTTCAGATCTATCACTCATGATGAGTGACACATCTTCTCCGTCAAGAGCTTGTACATGGGCTAGCGCTCATTTTCCTCATGCTGATTTAAGATTATGCATAAATGAATGGCTACAGCGGATGAGCTATCAGCCAACAGGCTCTACAATATTATGGCTCATACAAGCTATATTTTAATTCTAATGAGGTTACATGTACAAGACTTTGACAGACAGATAAAGCAGCATGTTATACATTAACTGACTCAGAGGGGTTACATTTAACCCTGCATTCTGTTCTAGCGTGTATGTTTTAAAATGTCTTCCTTTCCACAACATCTTCGACTGTAAAAAGGACAAAAGACTGAAATCTCCTTAATAAATGCAATAAGCATTTTTGGACTGAGTATCAGTGACCATACCAAAACAAATGGACAGCTACACATCATGCCAGTAATGCACTGTTAACTTAATTACGCACACTTATTATGTGGCTTCTTGAAAAATTTGATTCTGATTGGTCAAAAGCAGCCTTGAGCAGTTAAATTATTATATATTTTTTTAATAATGACCACTAACTTGTACATTTCACTGTAATACATGGCATCATACTGGTGCTACTTTAATTTTGCATGATTCTACATTCTCTTTTTTGCATATGAACACAAGTTTGAATATTTAATTGAGATGGTAGTGGAAAACAACAGTAATGTTATGAAATATTATTATAATTTAATTTATTTTTTAAATTTTAATATATTTTCAAATTGAAATTATTCCTGTGACCGAAAAGCTGCATTTTCAGCAGCCAATACACCAGTTTTCAGGGTCAAATGATACTTCAGAAATAATTTTAATATCGAATTGGTGCTCAAGAAATATTATTATCAGTGTTAAAAACAGTTTTGTGAAAACAGCAGTACATTTTTTAAAACTTATTTTATGAAAAGTTAAAAAGAACAGCATTTATTTGAAATGTATGTTTTACATTTATTTTTGTAAAATGTAAAAGTCTGTACTGACACTTTTGATCAATTTAATGCATCCTTGCTGAATAACATACACTAATAAATATACACTAATAAATAACAAACTTGCCTAATAGCTCTGAGCGAGCAAACAAACAAACCTGTCGTCACATCGTACCTCAGCAGAGCCAAACTCAGCGTGAGACCGGTAATCATTGGACAAGAACATTGATTAAAACCCCTTTGCACACAGATTCATGTAAATGTATGCGTGTTTATGGGCATATTTAATTGGAATCAATTAAAAACACGGACCCATAGGAGTGGACTGCCACTGTTTCATCCTGAATCCTGATAATTATCACACCTTCATGCAAAACATGTACAGTCACAGAGCTAACTGTGCTTCAGCTGGGATTTAGACTCACCTATGGCTGGGCTGGACTCTTCCATCATTTTTCCTCCACGAGATTCTAGGTTTGGGCGATGCACGTGGACGGCACTCCAGAGACACATCTTTCCCAACAGTCGCAATGAGCCGGACAGGGTTGGTGCTGAACATGGGAGCTGATGCTGTTTATGAAAACAAACACATAGTTCCACTTTAAAGGATTTGTTAAATCAAAAATGAAACTTGTGCCATCAACTCTTGTCATAAGACTGAGCATCAGTGATCACAACAAAAAACAATGGACAATTTCATAAACTATGGTAGTCAATGGCTACCGTCAACTGTTAAGTTACCAACATTCTTCAAAATATCTTCTTTTTTGTTCAACAGAATTAAGAAAAACACAGGTTTGAAGCAACTTGAGGTTGAGTAAATGATGACAGAATTTTTGAGTGAGCTATACATTTAATTAGGCACTCTTATTATGCAGCTGTCTGGAACACTTGATTCTGATTGGTCAATTGCAGCACTGAGCAGTAAAATGTATCTTTTGAGCAGTTATTAAAAGCAGTTGTTTTTGCAAAAATGAAAGCTGTGCCATCAACTCTTATGTTGTTTATTCTATGGAGCACAACAGAGACATTTTGATGAATGTACTGGTATTTGTTTCTGTGCAACATGAGTACGGACCACTTTTTTTGTCATTTAGTCCTCATTCACAATCATTATATTTAAAATACATTATTTTGTTTTTTGTATTCCACAAGGAAATCCATAATGGTTTAAAACAGGGGTCGGCGACCTATGACACTCGTGCCAATATTGGCACACATGGGGATAATCAATAAAGAAAACTGCATGCCGACAAGTCTCAAAAATGACCAAATAATAAAAAATGGCCATACTGCACCCCCCCCCATAATACTTTAAATTATTGCACTTATCTGCTGCAGTACATTATGCAGTGCTCTTGTTGTTATGATGATGAAAAAGCTTTAAAAGTTAAATTTTCAGCCTGGTCTGCCTCAGTAGTCTAACAGTGCTCATCAATGTCAAAATAATTCAGATGGCCAATCAAATCAAAGTAGGCGGGGTTTACTGTTCACAGAAGTGAATTCCAGAAAAAAATAACCAGAAAAATTAAAAATGGCACTTTATGCACAAAAGGTTGCCGACCCCTGATTTTAAAATGGGATGAGGGGATTATTTTAAATTGTTTAAGGGTGACTGAGGAACACGCTATAAAATATATTCACAGTACATTATATAATAAATTAATGGTTATATGCCAATTGCATAAAGTCACCGACTGCTAATAAGTAATTAAGCTTGCACGGTTGCTGCAATCATTGTTGGAACAATGGCTAGGTGCATGCTTTTGTAAATATTCACATGTGACACCATTCATCTTGCCTCTTTGCCACAATTCATCGAACTACTGAGCCCACAAGAGCAGTAGGAAATGAACAAATGAGTGATATTTTTTAATAAAATAACAGGTCTGTTTCAGAGACCGGTAGGGGTTTTTTGGGACTCTAAAGGGAGATAAAGGTTTCTGGAATGATTGTAATGATGGCATTGCTGTCGTTCTGAATGATGGGTTCATAATTAGTAGCTTTATTGTTCTGCATCTACAAGAAGTAAAAAATTTCCAGGCAAAATGCTGAAAAAAAAAATTCAGCCCTCGACAAGCGCATTTGAAGATTATTACTGTTAAATGTCTAATCTGTCTGCGGGGAGTTTCTCAGCAAGCTGATGCAACAGATGAGAAGAATAAAATTGCAAAGTCACACAATCAAATGCAGTTTAGTGCTGATGTTAATGCAGTGATTGTTAAGCAGGAGGCCGGGGCCCAATAGGAAGCTGAAGCAAACTTCCAAGGTTCTTAAAATTCTTTAAAATAAGACAAAACTAGTTTTAAATAAGCAAAAACAACCAAAATTCACCCTAAACATTTCTTTAATCTGTAACTCCTAATTTGTGTAAATGGGAAAAAAAAACTGGGGTGTTAAAGAGAGGTTGGAAATATCATAATTTGGAGTGTCTTGCGAAAACAATGTTCCATATGATCATTTTGCAAATATTATAGGAGTATGTTCACAAGACATACTAACTGAATTTACACAAATTAACCAGTTCATACACTTGACTATACTCTGTGTGGTGTTACCTGGATGATCATGTGACTTTGATTTTTTGATTTTTGTGTGTTTTGGAATGTTGTGCTTCATGCACATGTAATGTTTAAGAATGAGATCATTAGGAAGAGAGGTCTTTCAATTCAAACAAATTTGACCACATGAGCGTCTAAACTACGAAAGCAATGTGGTCAAATGCGTATTCACCTATATCGCTAGAAGTAGTCAAAAGTGAATAAGCTTGAAACGTTTCAGACCCTGTATTTAGTGTTGTCCAATTGTGATCGGAACGACAAAAACGCTTCTTAATACTAGGTGTAAACAAGGCCTTTTAGCTACTTGTTAGCATCCTCGTTTTTCAAGACAAGTAAAAGCTTTATAAAAAATCACAAGGAGGTATTACTGATTTATTGTATGTTGTAGAATAAAATATATTGAGCTTATGTCAACTTTATGTCAGATATTTAACCAAAAACCCATTCAAATCCTGCTGACTTGGACAATAGAACCGGATGTGCTAAAATGCTAACTTATTTACAAGATTTGGCCCACAAAAAAATATGGGTAACACTTAGATTAGAGAACACATAATCACCATTAACTAAGAGTTTTCCCTCAATAAACTCCTAATTACTGCTTATTGATAGTAAGGAAGGTAGTTGTTGTAGTAGTTATGTTCAGGTATTGGATCTAGAATATGGTCATGCAGAGTAAGGTATTATGCTAATATATGCCAATATATGAGTGCTAATTAGCAGCTATTTAATAGTAAATAGTGTTCCCTAATCTAAAGTGTTACCAAAACATGTCATTCCTTGCCCACTCTTAAAGATGCTCAGTTCTGTATGCTGATGTTCATGTTTAAAGAGACTGCATTAAAGGCCTGAGCTTTTCAAGGACATGTACTCCAGTGTCTAGAGAGGACATTGTGTGATGGTATTCTAGTGAGCAGAGATAAACACATATGGGCTAAAAGTGATGATGTCTGCAGTGCTGCTGGAGCCTTCTGGGGCTTGTAGCTACATGCTGACAGGCCTCGTCAGGAGTGTTTAGTCAAAGGTTGCACCATGTTTTTTACGGGTGACATTAGAAAATATGACATTTTAATCTCTGCAATTGCCAAAGGGCCCCGCAATCCACCACCCCTGGAACATGCTGAGAGAGTCGGGACCAATGAAAAACTTTTTTAAGCTTGGAGTGGGGTGGGGGGTGGGGGGGGGGATGCGTGTGTGTCTTTGTGGTAACGAATATGTGTGTGCCTAATTTGTGTGTGACATACAGCATTTACTGGAGACTTAAAGTGTATGATTTTAAGTGGGAGTTTTGACATGCGTCTCTCACTGTGAATACTAAGAGGTCTTTCATATTTGACGACCCACTGCCAGTTCACTCTGGGCCACCCACTTCACTGGCCTCGAGGGTACGAGCTGCATGGCAGTGGCACACATGCGGATGAGTCGGCCTACGGCGATGGCTCATTCGAATGAAGGCTGCTGTTAGCCATGTAATATGTCACTGCAATATGTGCTCACGTCTATAACATAGAATAGACTAAGTCACGGATGACAGCTCTCCCCATAGGCGCTGAGAAACTGGGGGATTTGCCACAAATACATCCAAAAAAAAAACCTTTCTTCTGACTGTCACTCCAGAGAACTAAACAAGCACTTTGGAGCTGGAGGGAAATGGACCAGTGAGGGGGAATATTCAGTGAGTCACAGTCTCTCGAATATGATATGTTATGAGTCTAGCTTTTAAGATTGTTCATATTCTTTTAGCAATACCTATGTGACAATAAGACCAGAGAGAGACGTCTGTGACAATATATGTATATCTGTAACAAAATATTGCAGCCTTGAGCTTTTTTTTCTGGGAATAAATTACATTTGAATTATATTAAAACTAGAAATATAAAAATAGAAATCCATTATCTTAAATTGTAATGATATTCCACAATGTAAGGTTTTGCAGTATTTTTGATCTAATAAATGCAACATTGGTGAGCATAATAGATTATTTTAAAACATTAAAATGTAATTAATTTATTCATATATATATATATATAATATATGATAATATATATATTATATATTTTCTCCATACATTGAGTCATTCGTTTCAACAATGAATTGAACATAAATGCTGTCAAAAGAAAGAGTCATTTGTTTTGTGTTTATCTTGTCTTAAAATGATCAGAGCTCTGTGGACAAACAAAAGCACATAATGAGGAATGTAAATCAAAATGACCCCTAGGAAAGTGATGCAAAGACGACCACATGCTTCTTAGAATGTGTGGGACAATCAAAGCTGACAGGGCGACAATGAGGGTGTCTCCAGTAAACACGCAATCCCGGTTTGCATCTCTCCTTTGTCTCATCCTGGGCATCCAGAGACTGATAGCGCTGGCATTTTCATAAACGATTCTAACCGTTTTTTGTTCTTATTACACCAAGACTGACAAACAAGCTAAATCCAATCCAACATAACTTATTTTTTCTTCTTAGTCCCTTTCTCTTTCTCTCTTTTCATCTCGCCTGCCTTCTTCTGTCGTACTGCGTGGCTGTTTGTGACAGCCCTGTCTATGTAGTCTTCGGTTTAGCCAATCCTTGTGGACACCTAACTCAATATCACCAAAGTTTCTTTCTTCCTCAAATGTGCTGCCAGCAGACTTTTCAGTCCCTGAAACAGACTTTTTTCCAGTTCAAAGAAAGCAGAAATTGATTGCTATTTGGCCCTGTTTTGTCTTTGTTGCCATTCAATGATGGTTTCAGGCTTCAGGATTATTCATTGTGTGTGACTGAAAGCCGCCTGTCAATAGCTGGCCTGCTCAACGCTCACAGAGAAAAAGAGAGACGCACACTTTACCTGTGGGATTAAATTGCCTTTTCAACTTTATTCACCCAGACTTAATTCTCTTCAATATGTCTTTTACATTTTCCTGCATCTGCTTTTACCTGCCTTAGCCGTGTGTGTGGGTGCCACTTTTCATGATTAGGAAACAAGTAAAAATATGTAAAAATGTCTTTATGAGTAAAGGTACTGGCCTTAATTTTTTTATTCAGGGTGAATGAATATAATATAAAACTTTATAATTGATTTCAACAGGCCATACTCACACAGTGTATGGAGCCCATTAAATTACTACTACTAATACGAATCATAATAATAATTATCTCCATTGGTTATTATTTAGTAAAGTATAACAAAAAAAAATCATAAAAACTATTTTACTACAGGAAATTGAACTGTAAAATAAACTTTGAGTGAATTGTTCGATTAGTAATAACAACAACAATAATAACAACAACAAAACAACACAGCAATAATATAATATATATTGCATATATTTAAAATAATAATAAATAATAATAATAATAATAAGAATAATAATAATAAATATTTTGCTAAAATACTGTACTTTTTATATGAGGATGTTATTTTTGGCGCTAAATCACAGGGGAGAGATTCCTTAAAGGATATTAAATTAAAATTGGCATCATTTAACTCTTCCCAGGTCACTCAGACTGTTTGGACGCGAATACAACGAATGCAAAATTTGATTTCTAGAGAGGTGAGTCTCAAAGAAAGGGGACCAAGTTTGCAGTCCAGATCAATAAGCACTCTTTTTCAATTCACATTTTTGTATTCACAATTTTTGGATGTAACAATGCTATATACGGTCTATATACTGATCTATATATATATATATATTGATATATATATTATCCACTTTATGATTCAATTAAATCCTACAAAACTAGTCTACTGCATGTTATGCTGGAATAGTAAGATTCTAGAAATAGTTATATAGCAGTTACCTAGTATTTTGAGCTCTGCGCTGGAGTAGATGGCTCCGTACTTGTTCTCCGCGATGCACTGGTACATTCCAGAATCAGCCTGCTGTAGTCTGTGAATGATAAGCTCCCCATTCACCATTTCCACTCTGCTCTGTGGGGAGACAACAGTTGCTTTAGAACAATGTGTTCATCTGTCAGGCTCAAAGCATATTTAATGTCAATTACACATCTGCCAAAATGACACCAGTATGAGACATTTATATGTCACAATTGATATGTCATTATACTACCACTGAGTGATATGTAACGCATTAAATAATAGTTTTAATAATTGAAGTGATAATTGATTCTCGAATCTGATTGTTCGAACAGCTTTCTAATAGTGCTGATTTAGTGATTAGGACTTTTTTTTTCATGTTGGAGCGCCTCTGTAATGCAAGAGTGTATGTAAATAGGTCCTATGGCAAGCTTACGTTGTGCTGACCAAGTATTTGTGAGTTGCTTGCTTGCTTGCGTAAGGTATGTTTCTGGCCATGAGCAAAAGTCTCCATTTGAGAACCAATTGAAATATTAAACAGATCTCAGAGATTTCTCTTTCCTATGAGTGAGCTGTGTGTGTGTGTGTGTGTGTACCTGTGAGTTGAGAGGTTCTCCGTTGCGCAGCCAGCGATACGTGGGCCTGGGCTTTCCTGTGGCTCGACTTTCCCAGTGGAGCTGCTCTCCACTGTCCAGTTGAGTGTCATTTATCATGCTGATCCACTGCGGCAGAGCTGTTCCAGGAACACAGAGGAGACAAAGGAACATATGCAAGATCAGGGCTTAACTGTAAATATTTTTTCCCCTTCTGATTTGTACTTGTCGGCGAAATTGCTCTACAAAAATAAAAATAAAATAAATAAAATAAAAAACTTTAAAAATTAAAAATAAATAAAAAATAGTAGGATTTACAATTTTCACTACGAAAGTAATTATAACTTAAGCATTTCAAAAAAAAAAAAAAAAAACTGTTATGTAACACTGAATTAATAATGACATTTTTAAGTAGAAATATTTTTTTTTTTACAAATGTTTACAACATTACATTGCTATTTCTGGCATGGGTAATATAAGCAGCTGCCTAAGCTGGCAGCAGTGTTAATTCTGTTGACAAATAAATTTGATTTTTTTTTCACAGACAAAAACAAGATGCTAACTAAACAAAAACCTGGTTTTGAATGCCAAAAACTATGATGACTATAAAATATTTTTAACATGAAGCGCAGCTGCAGTTTGTAGGTAGCCTGTGTCGCATTGTCCTTTTGCAGAATTAATATGTATGAGAGGAACAGTGGAGAGCGTTTTCATTAAGAATGATGAGCAGAACATTTCTGAAAGCAGTGGACCTTTAGTGCCCAGCATGCACAGGAAAGTCTTTGAATTTATTGTGAGCAAAAATACAAACAGTCAAACGTTTGTTAAGTAGACAGGTATTATTACTCTTCGAAGCAATCAGACTTAAAATTTTCACATGATGGATGTAAAAATTGGTGAAATGTTGATCTCAGTCATATCTAGTGAGTCATATCATGTTGACTTGTGAGTGGATACAAAAATGCTACAAACACCCAGAACACCCACCATCTGCATAGCAACATTCTCAAAAAAGAAAAAAAGAAACCACTCTGAATACCATACAAGTCAAATAGCAACATGCTAAAAACACTCAGAACACCCTACAAAACATATAGCAACATAAATCACCCAGAACACCCAAGAAATCAAATAACAACCTGAAAAACTCCACATAGCAAACATGCTAAAAATCTGTGACACTCTAATTTCAAGATGCACTTTACTGATCACCGTTTGCTTAGAACTACAAAGATAATGGAAGGAAAGTAAATAGTAATGTAATATCTTTTTGGAACAAATCAATTAGCCAGCACATGGAAAGCAATCATCTCTCTATTCAAATGACACTCCCTTTGAGATATCTAGCTGCTTTGTATAATTGATAACACATCTTGTGTCAATTTTGTCAAATTGAGATAAAAGAAGAGAGGAAATGTGCAGGTAACCTCTGGGCATAGGCTCCTTAAATTACAGCTCTTGGACATGGTAATAAAACGTACTGCCTCCAACCATCCACACCACTATTCCTCACTCCGGACCCACAGCCGTGACAATAACGGGAGGCCGCAGCCTTGAGGAGGATGCATACCCCTGCCCGTCGGTGGCCCCCGATTCGTTGCTCACCCAGAACACGCATGTCAATCTGCAGCTTCTGCACGTGACATATAATTCACATGATCTGAGGCTTTGAGAGAGAAGCTTGCTCAAGGCAAGCTTTCAATCACATCTGTTGAGAAAAAAGGGGCTTACGTACTGAATAGGGTGTATGCAAATTGTAAGAGCAGACGTGTGTCTGGAATATAGTTTGCAGGTGAAGGCAGAAGCTGTGTGCCTTCCTTCAAGAGTATTTTCAAGTTTGACAGTTGAGGCAAAAGTTACAAACACATGCTAATTTTTAATAGAAAACACCTCTTAAAATCAGTTTAAAATGTACTGAACTTTTGTAGTTTTTTTTTTTTTCACCGAGTCAAAGTTTCTTGCACAAAAGGACTTTTCTTGCTGACCACCACATACCATAGCAGTTCATAATGTCACTGATCATGAAAGACCAAATTCTTCAATAATTTAAAAGGTGTTGACTTGGGTTTTCATGTGTTCTTTTTACTCATGGTTGTAATGTCATTACTTACATTTCTGAAGGGTCCTTACAGTTTAATTTCCATGAATGGTCTTGGTAGACTGGGAAGTGACTTCTCCTTACAAACGTTCAAGAATGTCTGTTGATCAAGAGACTTAATTTATATATTTAGAGGCCCTTTGCTGGTAAAAAGTGGGCGTTATATTCCAGAATAGAGCCAGACCTGACTAAAAGACCCATAGTATTCACTTGTGAGTACTTTTGCGGCTTTGTGACCGGGACACAGAGGTTAAAAGTCAAGTTCACTGTCCTACTCAAAATATCAAACATATCTGATATCCTCTAAATCAGAGGTGCCCAAACTCGGTCCTGGAGGGCCGATGTCCTGCAGAGTTTAGCTCCAACCTGCCTCAACACACCTGCCTGGAGGTTTCTAGTATGCCTAGTAAGAGCTTGATTAGCTGGTTCAGGTGAGTCTATTGGGGTTGGATCTAAACTCTACAGGACACCAGCCCTCCAGGACCGAGTTTGGGCAGCCCTGCTCTAAATGGATGAAATCATATTTTGAAGCAAAAAAATTGTCTGTGTGGATCATACCCTATGCGATTTTCTGTGAAATCGGTCAATTCTAGCTGCCCAAAATCTGTAGATTGGCTCTGACATTTGGCAACAAGTGTTGACACCTCCAACCTGTAAATTGGGGCACAAATCTGGGCTAAAGTTGTGCATTATATTTCAACCTTAAAAGTTCATAACTAAATTACAGTATAGTTGCACGCACACCATAGGGAAATAATATTATGTTTACTCTATGCGTGTGATCTACCACATTCAGTACTCAAGCTCTTTAAAGTCTTTTAAAGTCAATGTCTTTATCTTTCATCAGCTACTAAAATCGTTCTGAAAGTGCTTACAATTATATTGTTCCTCTGTGTCATTATCATTTTAGCTGTGATGTGGATTTTGCTATTCTCATAGAATTAGAACAATTGCTAAAACTTTACAGTTATCCTTATAGTTATTGTTCTTGGTTGACGTTCAGCAGACGCTGGCTTGCATTTTATGAATCATCAAGGACCATAGTTTCAGCTAAATATCTTTACTGTTCTACTGAAGAAAACAGTCACCTACATCCTGGATGGCCTGAGGGTGAAGAAATTAACAGCATTTATTTTTTATTTTTGGGTGAACTATCCCTTCAACAGTTCTACTCTGAAATACTTTAAGATTCATGTAGAGTGTCAGGACAATTCATCACATACATGTACTGAAATACTGACAACAGAGAGAACACAATAAAAGTATATTTGGATGCTGTTGTGACGGATAAGACAAACAGCTGTTATTTTGTCAAGCTTTGTTCAGCCAGAGTGTGTGATGAATCATAGATCCCAGTGACAGTCATAAACATCTTAAAACCAGGTTTTCATAAAATCACTGAGACAGTGCATTCATCTTGTGGCCCGCTGATACACATACTTTTATGACATAACGCACTTTATCTAAGTCACAAACCCTATCGAACGGATAAGAAGAGAGGAGTCTGCAAAAGATGAATGGAGGTCCCAGATGCCTGTATTAGGCCCCTATCAAAGCTATACGGTGGGTCAGGGGAAATATGTGGGTCAATAAATAGACTAGACAAGCAAGAATAATGATAAAATAGCCTCTAACATTTAATTGGACAAAAGTCTTCTAAGTACAGAGCCACTTTGTCCTCGCAAAACTTTGACAAAAATGTAAGCTGGCCAACTTTGCTTAAATTTATACCTTCTGTCATAAAGTCCAGTCAGATTTATGCAAAAGAGAGTGAGCGTATGCCCAGTGGAATAATTTATGAAGGAACCTAATCAGAAATGGACCCAGTGGATCCTTTTCCCACACTACTGTGACACATTACTTCAAAGCCTTTTTTTTTTTTTTTTTTTTACAAATAGCTCTTACGTTTTTACATTTTCTGAAGAAAATGTGAGTAGTGCTCATACACTCAAAACTAGTGTGTTCTGGGTGGCTGCAAAAGCATTGTTAAAGGGTTCTGGGATGTGGATGGATGTTATAATAGAGCACAGGTCTTCAGCCCTGCTACTGGAGACCCTCTGTACTGCAGAGTTTAGCTCCAACCCTAATCAAAACAATCCTGAACCAGCTAATCAAGGTCTTCAAGATTGCTTGAAAATCATACATCAGTGTGGTGTGCTAAAGCAACTTGGAAATAAATATTGTAAAAGAGTCTGTCTTTAGGAGCAGGATTGAAGACCTCCACAATAGAGTCCATCTTCAAATTTCTGCGATAGTCTTGTCCAGGGATCGGCAACTCCAGTCCTGGACTGCCAATGTCCTGTGGAGTTTAGCTCCATGCCTAATCAAGCGCACATGTCCATAGTTTTCTAGTAATCCTGAAGACTTTGGTTAGATTTTTAAGGTATGTTTGATTGGGGATAGAGCTAAACTGCTAGCAACCCTCCTGGACTGTAGTTGCCCATACCTGGTTTGGTCTCTAGATATTGCTTCTTCAACGTAAGTCTTTGGAAAAATCATTCATCCAATCAAAATAACAAAGAAATTGCACATCTTCCCTCAATAAGCCAGATGATTTGAGCCATCATTTTAGTCTGTAGGATAAACCTGCCTTGGCTTTCACCATTATCAATCCCCCACTTGCTCATATAGATTTATTTATTCATTTAACAGACACTTTCGTCGCAACTTACAAATGAGTAACACACTTTTTTGGTAATGCTTTATTTTCAGTAATACTTTATTTTTAAGGACCAATTCTCAGTTTTAAATAGCATGAATATTACTAGCATACTGGCTGTTTATTAGTATTCATAAAGCACATATTAATGCCTTAAGTCCTGATCACACCAAGACATGGACTATAAGATACGATAAAACTATAGGTTCAAAACTCAAATCTTTAAAATCCATTTTGTAGTTGTTTATCGACCCCCAGGTCCACAAGGTAACTTCTTGGATGAATTAGATGTGCAGCTCTCAACCTTTCCTGAGAATGGTTGCAGGCTGCAGATTTCCACACTCTGCTTGCCTCTTTTGATCTCAAGAGAGTGTTAACTACGGCTACTCACAAATCAGGCAACCAACTGGACCTTATTTACACACGACACTGCTCCACTGATCATGCACTGGTTACTCCCACTGCACAACTTGGATCACTTCCTCCTCACTCTTAACCTCAACATGGTTCCTGACACAACACATACCCCTCCACATGTCATCTTTCGATGTAACCTACGCTCACTCTCACCCTCCCGGCTTTCTCTTGATGCTAACAGTGCTACTGATACTTTCTGCTCCACTCTTACATCTTGTTTAGACACTGTCTGCCCCTTGTCTTCCAGGCCAGGCCGTACCACCCCTTCTGCCCCTTGGCTGTCTGATGTTCTCCATGAGCATTGTTCTAAGCTTAGGGCTGCTGAAAGGGTGTGATGCAAATAAAAAAATACTACTGACCTCAATGTGTATCAGTCACTCCTCTCTTCCTTCTCTGCTAATGTCTCCACTGCTAAAAGGACATACTATCATAACAAAATTAAAAATTCGTCTAACCCTTGCATGATCTTTAAAACATTTTCCTCCCTCATTTGTCCTCCTCCTCCCCCTCCTTCAACTCTAACAGCTGACGACTTTGCCACATTCTTCATTAATACAATTAAAACCATCAGTGCACAATTTTCCACACCACAATCAGTCAAGCACATCTTACCAGCAAACATACACTCGTTCACATCCTTCTCTCCAATTTCTGAGGTAGAAGTCTCTAAACTCATCCTTTCTAATCATCTACTACTTGTCCTCTTGATCCTATTCCATCTCATCTTCTTCAAGCCATTTATCCTGCAGTTGTACATGCACTCATTCACATTATTAACACATCCCTTCACACTAGTGTTTTTCCCTCAGCATTTAGACAGGCTCGTATAAAAAACCCCCTATGTAAGCAACCCACCCTCTAACCATCTCTTAGGAGAACTACAGACCGGTTTTCCATAATTTCTTGTCTTGCAAAACACTTGACACGAGCTGTGTGTGCAACCAAGTCTCTGCCTTTCTCACACAGAACAACCTCCTCGACAGCAACCAGTCTGGTTTCAGAAGTCGACATTCAACTGAGACTGCCTTGCTCTCAGTTGTTGAAGCCCTAAGACTGGCAAGAGCGGATCCCAAATCTTCAATAATTATCTTGCTAGATCTGTCCGCTGCTTTTGACATGGTTAACCACCAGATCCTCCTGTCAACCCTATTGGCAAAGGGCATCTTAGGAACCACACTACAGTGGTTTGAGTCTTACCTCTCAGATAGGTCCTTCAAGATATCTTGGAGAGGTGAGGCGTCCAAGTCACAATATCTAACCACTGGGGTGCCTCAGGGCTCAGTACTTGGACCACTTCTCTTCTCTGTCTATATGGCATCACTAGGTTATGTCATTCAGAAACAAGGCTTTTCATATCACTGCTATGCTGATTACACTCAACTCTACCTCTCATTCCATCCTGATGATCCGACGATAGCTGCTCGCATCTCAGCTTGTCTAACAGACATTTCATGCTGGATGAAGAACTATCGCCTTCAACTCAACCTTGCCAAGACAGAACTGCTTGTGGTTCCATCAAACCCATCGTTTCATCACAATTTCACCATCCAGTCAGGCACATCAACCATAACTCCTTTCAAAAACAGCCAGAAACCTTGGAGATATTATTGATGATCAGCTGACTTTCTCAGAAAACACTGCTAAAACTGTCCGGTCCTGCAGATTTGCTATATTCAACACCAAGAAGATCAGGCCCTTTATTTTAGAACATGCTTCACAACTCCTTGTTCAAGCTCGTTCTGTCCAGGCATTAATGTTTGCCTACAAAACCACCACTGGCTCTGCATCACTTTACCTAAATTCATTACTTCAGACTTATGTGCCCTCTAGAAGCTTCCGTTCAGCAAGTGAACGTCGCTTTATTGTGCCACCCCAAAGAATCACAAAATCACTTTCACAGACTTTTAAAATAAATGTTCCCTCCTGGTGGAATGACATGCCCAACTCAACTTCGTCATCACTCTTTTCATCTTTATTTGAACCCTCTAACCTAGCACTCTCTAATTCTAATTCTAAATTCTTTTAAACCTGCCCCTTTAGACTTGAACTCTATTTATTTACATCTGCTTTGTTTTCTTTAAAAAACACTAACATTGCTTCTCTAATCTTTTTGCATTCTATTTATTATATAATTATAATTCTGACTTTCTGACTTCAGATTAAAAAAAAGCAAAAAAGGCCTCTAACACTAACTCTCTCTATTCTTTTTCTATTCTATACTTGTTTTCTTTTTATTTGTTTTTATTTATTATAAAAACAAACTTGCTACTGTACTGCCTTAAGCTAACGACTTGTTATAGCACGTGCATATTATTGCTCTTTTGTTGATTTTATTGCTTCCATTGTCCTCATTTGTAAGTCGCTTGGGATAAAAGTGTCTGCTAATGTCTAAGTAAATGTAAAAATCGTTCTCAATATTAAAGAATAGCAGAGTCCCCACCAAAGCTATAACAATAAAGGCACAGAGAAACAATATAGTTGAAATAACTTTCATAATGATTTTTTCCAGCTGATTAATGATAAACGATAAACGATAAACGATAAAAAACATTGACAGTCAATCAGAATCAATACTGCTATGACGAGCTCGAGAATTTAAAGCGGCAGTGATTGTGCGCTTGATAACAGACATACCGCAGGTGTGGACGCTAATATAGTTTCTTTATAGTTATCTTTCTTGGTGTG
This sequence comes from Sinocyclocheilus anophthalmus, assembly GCA_018155175.1. NCBI lineage: Eukaryota > Metazoa > Chordata > Actinopteri > Cypriniformes > Cyprinidae > Sinocyclocheilus > Sinocyclocheilus anophthalmus. Next base: position 168,918 of record JADLZN010004179.1, read on the forward strand.
CAGGGCCTTTAGTCTCATGACCATATTTTATTCCCTTAATCCTACCCCTACCTCGTACTTACACCTACTTTAACAAAAGATTAATAAGAGGCAATAGGAGGGATCCAGAGTCTAGTGTAAGGTAGTTAGTCGTGGAACTGAACCTTAAGAGGGTCATATGATGCTTTTTTAAAGATCATTATTTTGTGTATTTGGTGTAACATAATATGTTGACATGCTTTAATGTTCAAAAAACACATTATTTTTAAAATACTGTACATTATTGTAGGTCCTATATGCCCCGCTTCTCTCAAATGCTTTGTTTTCTACAAAGCCCCCTCCTTTGACAAGTGCGGTCTGCTCTGATTGGCCAGCTGACACAGTGCTTTGTGATTGGCCGAACACCTCAAGCGCTCGTCGGAAATGTAACGCCCCTTACCAGAATCGCGAGCTTCATCTTTCAAATAAAGGCAGAGCCCTAAAGGGGAACAGAGTCGCGTGACAGAGACAGTGATGAAGCTGGTATGTGTTTGCATTACACAAGTCACGGTTAAGACAGCTGACTCCAGTGTGATGTGACCCCCCCCCCCCCCCCGCCCCCCCCCCCCCTCTCTCTCTCCGCCTCGTCGCACTCTCCGCCGCGCACCAACACACACACACACACACACACACTATGCGCAAAACTCCGCATTTGAACAGTCATAGCAAATACTTAAACTAATACAAAACAGTAGCTGATTCAGAAGCGCCAGATTGTCATAGCAAAGTCTGAATTACCTCCTCTCCTAGGTTCACAGAAACGATCATAACCATAAAAATGCGATTTGCTGTTCTGTTGTAAGTAATCTTAAAATTCCTAAATGCATCTACTTTCGAAAAGCCAAATAAAGTGCATTTGCTTTCGCCTAGAAACACACAGCGTCTCCCTGACTGCTTCAACACTAACAACTCTTGCGGTTTACTGAACTAACGCCTTCTTTCTTTCTTTGTGCGTGCACTTTGGGCGGCATTATGCTAATATTTCCACATAGTGATGTAGACATGTTGGGCGTGTTAGAACGAGCCGTTTTAAGGGGCGTGGCAGAGTCTCACTTTGATAACGAATATCTCTTTGGTTTTGAGACTTTAAGTCTTTGCAACTTCAGGGATCTTATCTATGCACAATCAGCTTGTAACACTCCAAAGAGAAAGGAAAACTTGAAATCGCATCATATGACCCCTTTAAAATCAAGTGTGACCGAAATGTCCTTTTTAATGATCTGGTTGCACAGTTTTTCAGAAGCAAAGTTGTACTCACTGTAGACCTGGAGTTGTCCTCTGAAGGCAGTGCCGCCTCTGGTGTTCTCAGCTTTACACTCGTAACTCCCAGAATCCTCTAGCTGGATATTGGGGATCTCGAGAACAGCCTGTGATTTGCGCAGACGGGCTTTTTTGGGGATGTTCCCACTCATCTTTCTCCAGGTGATGGTGGGGACAGGACTGAGAACATAAAAACGTATATAAGAAATAAATAATTAAAGAGGTAATATATCATTTTTTGATGCTGCAATAGTTCATCTTATCCCAGTTTATTCTAGTTTGTTTGAGAATATTAACTAGCATGACTGACTCAACCAATTGTGTGATTCTAAGGTGGGATCTGTTTGTCTGTCCAACTGTGGCTAAGGGGAGTGTTCAGAAAACCTTTGACAAAAACATGTCATTATTTTTTTTTACAATAGAGCCCTTTTTTCCTGGAAGTATTTGTAGCATTTATTTTGCAGTGCTTCATGGGAGTGAGTGTCACTGCTGAATTCCATTGAATGCCAGTAAATTGACAAGGTTTTAAAGGTAACAGCGACCTCTCTGTTTGGTAGATGAGCTCTTCAGGAGGTAGATTACTGTATTTCCTTACCAGGAATTTGACTTTTACACACAATTTTATTTTTAAACTGTTGAAATTATCATGACTTGTGGCTTTTACAGAAGCGTAAATCATCACCTAACAACATCACGAAACCCAGCTGATTTGATCCAATCTATCTGGCGATGCTCGCAGTGTAAAAACTATATACTTCATCTCAAAAAAGCACTTTCTAAAAGCAATTCCTTTATCTCTGACCAAAACGTGCATCTGTGCTAATTCATAAAGCTGATACTGCGGTCTTTTTGAAAGTACGAACAGGACAATCTGATATGGCAGCACTCTGTAAGTGGCTGAGTACTGGGTAACACAATAAACGTCTAGATAGCGGTGTAGATAAGCAGTATTTGTACACTGCCATCCATCCCTATTTGTGGCTGCAGCAGGCGTGTGATATGACCTCCTAGGTGCGGCACCCGTGTGTAGATAACCCGCTCTATCAGACACAATCAGCACTGCTACATAGTGACAGCTCCATTTCACAGCTTTCCAACAATGGAAATGTGACGCCGAGGAAAACCCAGACACCGGCATCAATCATCCGCAGGCCCCTTGGTAAAAACTTCACATTTCTGAGTCCTTTGTCCCTCTACATCCGCTTAAATTGTACAAGGACATTTATCCACACAGGATGACATTTCTATCCTGTCAGTTTAAATCATGGTGGATCTATGATAAAACTCATGGGGCCTTTTTAAAGTTGTAGAACAAACATTTTGTCTTCAGTGATTTCATCATATAGTGTCATTTTAGAGATGAAGTGCATTGGTAGGTGTGGATATTATTTGTATGTCTCATATGATTACTAAAGCAAATAGTTCTGTTTTGAATGCTAAAAAATAATAATAATAAAAATGTGCAGTTGCTTATGTTTATGTGGCCAAAAATATGTAATTCTGATTGCTTCATAACAGAATAGCAGACTACTTACATACAATGCATATAATTATTAGTTATCACTGTACAAATAATGTCTTAGTAGGATGATATTTAAACATTTTATAATCAGAGCTCTTCCATTGTGGGTTGCAAACATATAATAAAATGCAACATTATGATGATTGAGAGATGTCAAATGTTCTCAAATCTGATATGCCAAAAAAAAAAAAAAAAAAAAAAAAAAAACGTATGGATAATAATCAAGTAAACCTATTTTTTTTTTCAGACCAGTAATTGTTGCTGTTTCTAGGGTTAATATTTTTTTTATTTCACAATGTATATACTATATATAGTATATAGTATAATGTAGTCTTTAATTAAGGACTATATGTGACATCATAATTTCATTCATTCAAATTCCCCCTTCTTACATGCCCAATACCACTCCAAGAACTAAATCTTATGAGTACAAAATTGTCATCATATTGTTTATCTCCCTGAAAATGTTAAAGAGCAAATAATTTGAATAAAAAAATTCATAACAAAATATCTAACCATTATTTCTTAAGTGGTGTGAGAACCATCCAGAAAGGTTATACCTTCAACAAAATGCCAGCATGCATGAAAGCGGCCTCTCTTGTAGCCCCAGTAACATTTTCGGCTCCAGACCCATTCACCATTATAAGCTGGCAGTTTGCCTTTGAAAGTGTAAGGTACAATGCCGCCTCTGAAAAGCATCCCTGCAGACATTTCGGGCAGACCGCCCGAGCAACTGACAATAAACATTCTAGCCTTTTCCCTGCACACAATGCCAAGCCCTTAGTCGCCCCAACTGTTAGGTTGTCATACATGCTAAGTGACAGCAGAAACTAAAAGTAACGTCTCTAGTTACGTATGTAACCATGGTTCCCCGAGGGAACGAGACGCTGTGTCGAGATTCGCTATGGGAACGCCCCTGCGTGACCGCGTTCTGAAGCACGTGTAAAATCAGTCCAATGGAGCAGCGAGACGTCACGAGTGGGGTAACGTGAGCACCAGGAAGTATACAAGCGCATCCGGCAAGAGCGCAAGTTAGCTTCGATGAAGTAGCGCCTGGAGGAATGCAGGGAGTGTATGGGCAAAGAGCGCAGACACCGGTCCCCTCGGGGAACCATGGTTACATACGTAAACTAGAGATGTTCCCCTTCAGGAACTCGAGTTGCGTCGAGATTCGCTTTGGGAATGAGAGTACCCACTGCGCCATACTACCAAGTCCATGCCTGTGTGTGTATCAGATGAGCACATCACGAAGAGAGAACTGG